>WAAG01060329.1:195503-244639 GCA_013390105.1 Tichodroma muraria | reverse complement strand
CCCCCCCTCCCCCCCGATATGAGAGAACGAGAGCGGAGCCGCCGGATTGGACAGTAGCAAGGAGGCGGGCTGAGCACTGCGAGGCAGTGATTGGTTCTTCTAGCACGGGGCGGGGAAAAGAGCGCGAGGATTGGAGGGAAGAGCTGTCGGTTTGCACAAGCCCCGCCCCTGCCTCAGGGGATGGGCGGGAAGCGGGGCTCTCGGTGTCCCCTCCGCGGGAATTGGACACGGGCTTCCCGCCCCACGGGATGTGTTGGAGCCCCTCTGCCGGCTGAGAGCCCCCAGCTGGCACGGGAGCTGGGGGGATGGCCGGAGCCTGCGGTTGAGGTGTCCCTGCCTGAGCCGAGGTGGTGGCAAAGTCATCTCTGACCTGAGACATATGGTGCTCCTGGGAGTGGGTCCAGCGGAGGGCAATGAGGATGACAGGGAAATTGGAGCATTTCTGCCATGAGGAAAGACTGGGGAAGGTGGGCCTGCTTAGCCTCGAGAAGAGATAACTGAGAGGTGACCTCATTAATGTGTGTAAATACCTAAAGTGGAGTGCCAAGAGGCTCAGCTCAGTGGTGCCAACCACAAGGACAACAGGCAATAGGAAGAAAGTGATGCCCAGGAAGTTTTATCTGGACATAAAGAAGAACTTCTTTCCTGTGCAGTGATTGCTCACTGGCCCAGAGAGATTGTGGAGTCTCCCTCACTGGAGATATTCCAGAACCGTCTGGACACAATCCTGTGCCATGTGCTCTGGTGCTTGAGCAGGAAGATGGGACCAGATGACCCCCTGTGATCCCTTCCAACCTGACTCATTCTGTGATTTGGTGACAGACATCATCTCTCCATCCTCCTGACAGCCAGGAACCCTTCCCCTGGCTTGTCCCAGTGCCCAAGCAGCTCCTGGTGACATCCCTCTCATCAGCACGTCCCATGGGCTGCAGGCACACGGTTCCTCAGGCCCCTCAGCGCTGTGGCCATCCTGTCCCCTCAGGATACCCCAGAGTGGCTGTGGGTCAGGCCAGCAGTGCCTGGGCTGGCTGGGAGCAGGAGGGAGGTCCTGGTACCGCAGAGCCCTGGGGAGCAGCACGAGGCAGGGCCTAGAGCTGGAATCTCACCCTCCCCATGTGCGATGTGGCAACCAGTTGGGCACATCCCATCATCAAAATGGCTCCCTGTTATTATGTGCTGCTACTGTGTCCAGCACTGCAGCTGGGATCCCTGGTTAGGCTGGATTCCATCGTTTAAGGGCAAGCAGAACAAAATGTCTCTCCTTTCCTCAAGGAGCCTGCAATCATCAACGTGATTTGCCTAGATTTGAAATTTAGGCGTTTGCCCAAGAGCCTCTGTGGCTGAGAAGCTGAGGCTCATATTGGGAGGAACTGTTCCCAAGGCTGATATGCAAAGCTCAGATGAAAGCCTGGGAGTCCTTGCTCTCTGCCAGGCTTTGATGCCCAGACTCCTTGCCTGTAATCTGCCATCTATGCAGACAATATCACAGCTATCAAATAATTCCACCACAATGTGAGCCTTGGGAAAAAAAAAAAAAAAAAGTCTGCTAGGAAAAGTACACAGAAATGCCCTTGGATAAAAGTGAAAAAATGGATCAAGCCAAATGCATTGTTATGATTTTTGCTTACCAAGTTACGCTTACACAGACTTTGGACTGGGAAAACATTTTGTATTGGTACAGTGAAACCATCACAGGACATACCAGGAGCTACCAGGAAACAGCAGGGTCTACAGGCTGCTGTTACAGGCAAGGCTTGAATTCTTCCATCAGTTCCTATCTGATGTTTTCAAGGCTTTGAGGCATTGCTGGAGGCATTGCTGGCATGGGCTGGTATTTTTTGATTTCTGTTTCCAGCCTGTTGGGAAAGAGCTGAGCCTACTAAATATTTGATATTTACCAAGCTATGATGCTGAAATACCAGAGGCATCTGAAGAATCCAGCCCAATTCTCACACCTCTCATGCCCCAGCACACAGCTGACAGACATGTGGATGCTCTGCTTCCATCCTTAGGTAAAGGACAAGCGATCCCTGTGTGTGGTGTGGGAGGAGACTGTGTTATCTGCTATGATTCACTCTGGTAAATAACCTTCTCGAGGACTTCTCTTGTTTATAGCAACAGCCTCAAATGCTAAAGTCTACAGAGACTTTAATCTTTGCTGTTCTCACGCATATTTACTTTGCAGTTTTATCAGAAACATCTCTTGAAAACCTCAGTGTTTTTATAATTAATTGAATAGTGTGACTGATGTTAAAAATAAATGGATTTGGAAAAATGCCCAGCGAGCTGCTGAGCAGTGTGTAGTATAGCAACCGTAGCTGCATTCTCAGGGATATGTGTATTTTCCTAACAAACGCAGTCTCATGACTGAGAGATTAAATCTTTATTAGTTCAAAATTCACCCTGTTGATTTTGCTGTGTTTATGCCGCATAATTGTTTCTGGAGAAATTCACATGTTTTAAAGGGACAGTGCTCCTGTTTGCAGAGGGGATGGGTTGGTGTGAGCCTCCCACAGAGGGAATGTGGGTGTAGGGTATCTTCATCCATCCACCATCCCTCTGGCTTTTTATTGTTTTCCACTCCGGGTTCAATCTGTTGGCCATGGGGCCATGTGTGTGTGACCAAGGTGCTTTGATACTCGTGGATTCTGCTCATCCCAGACTCACATCCTATGGATTTCTCTATGGCTGTGCCCACCTCACCTCTGCTCCATAACCCTCAGCCACATCCCTGCCCTGTGCTCCTCCTGACCTAAGCCTTTCCTGAGGCCGCTCCCCAGTGCCGCCACCACTTCCTCAACTTTTGCTGGCTCAGGGCATTGTCTTATCAGTCTGGGATATTTTTATCAGTCTGTGCTCTGCAGTTAAATCTGGGCCTCACCTCTGCTCTCCTGGAGAGGTGTGCCCGGCTGGCCAGGGCTGGGACCATTGTGCTCTGTGAGTGGGCACCAACAGAAATGCCTTCCTTGTCTTGCCTCCTCTCTGCTTTGAGGACAGAGATAAAGCAGCAGTGGAGAAACAAGGCAAGATAAATGCAGGAGGAACAGAACTCAGTGAGGTGAAGTGAGGTAGATCCTGTAATGCATTTGGTGAGCCTTCAAATCCTATCTCTTATCCCAGGGGAATCCCAGATGCACAAGCCCTGCAAACTACATCATCAGCATCTTCCTCTGGAAAACATCATCACGCTAATTCATTCATCCTGGCAGCCAAATGATTAAAGTTTTAAAACTAAATTACACACGTTGCTGTAACAGCATAAACACAGTAATGGTTCTCCTCTGTTACACCTGTCACCTCTGCTGTAATGGCCTTAATGAGCTTTCAGCCTCATCATTAAAAAAAAAGAGATTATCACACACCACTTTATGCTGTAAATGCTGTTCTTGGAGCTGTGAGTAGGATGCAATGCCCTGCTCCATGGAGCTGTGGGTGGGAGCTGAAGTGGTTGGCTCCCTCCCCCAGAACCGGGAACAGGTGCAGGGTGGGGAGCTCCCAAAATGGGGCAGGGGATGTAGACACCACAGCAGGGTAAGGTGTAGCATGCAGGCAGCTGGAAACCCTGTGAAGGGAATGGGTACCTGTCCCCATTGCATAGGATTATCCCATGATGTGGAGTTATTCCAAGCTTGCATCCTCTCAGCTTAATAACAGGCTGCGAGCTGCACTTTGACCTGCTTGTGTTTTTCACTTGTTCCATATTTAACTGAACTCATCATCATAAAGGCCAGGAACTATTTTACTTTCTGTGCCACGCTGGGTTTCCTGTTAGATGTGCAAAGGACACCTGCAGGTGGGTTTCTGGCCTGCCAGCACTGGGAATCCTGTTATTGACAAAGGGAGCCCAGGAATCTGGAGTCGGTGGATTCCTTTCCCCAAATATGTGGCTAGACCTGAAAATCCAGCTGCCTGGCTTTTTTTGTTTACTGGTTTCTATGTCTGCTTCAGTGTGTCCTGGGAATGTGTGGCAGGACTCTCCGCTTCATTCTCTGAGGTCTGTGGGTGGAACTGGATCTTCTTTGCCCCTTCCAAAATCTGCAGACTTGGAACCTGCTTTGCCTCAAGGCTTGTCGTGTTTATTAAGCCTTATCCTGTGTCTGTATCCCAGCTTCCATCCCTTCAGTCTTGTGCTGGACGAGAGACTGGCTGTTTGTGGCCATGGTCTGTCCCACTGACTGCAACCCCATGAATGCCGCTGTCATCCCAAATACATCAGAAGCAACTCTAAGTCTGTGGTTCCCCCTTGACACATCAACCTCTAATTTGGTATCCTAGGTGGCAGAGGTGAAAGAAACTGTCCCTGCTGGCGCTGGGATTCTGCCTTAGGTTAATCACCTGCACATCTAGGACCCAAGGGCTCATGAGACCCATTTGCAGGTGATATCGACTTCATTCTGGCGCTCAAAACATGGGCTGGAAACTGTGCTCCTCAGTCTCACGAAGCTTCTTATCTGGTGCTTTCAAGCAAGACAAAGAATCTTAAATGCTTCAGTTTTCACACTGACCTGACTACCCTTCTGCTGACAGTCCTTGCTAGCATCAACCTCTCACATGACAACTGGAAAAAAACCACAAAAGATGCCCAGAAGGATGCTTTGCCAAAACAGGCTTGACAAACTTTAAAATCGTGCTGGAGGAAGTAGAGGTTATTTGGGTGAGTGTGCAGGCGATATCATTCTGTCCCTTGGAGGGGATCTGCTCCCACAACTGCGATGTGATGGCAGTGCACTGTACTTGTGGGATACTGACATATGTGTGGCCTTCTAAAAAACCTTAAAACCTGTCCCTTTGCTTATAATGAGGGACTCGATATGTTTTTTTTTTAATCTTGTGCTTGCCCATTCGGTTCTGCAGTGAACTCATCCCAAAGACAAACATCTCAGTGTCCTCTGCCAGGTCTGTGGGAAGCAAAGGGACCTGGTCTGAGCCCCCAGGCAACACGACTTTTCTAGGGATATCTGATTGCTGCGCTCTGCCCTTCGAATTTCCTCTCCAGGCTCTCAGCCCTTAAAAGATTCGCCAGCGAAGGGTGCAAACAGGATCCCACAAGGTCTGGAGGACAGGGGTGGCTCCTGGGACGGTGCGGTGCCACAGCTCGGGATCCCGGCGCACAGTGCCATCTCCTGGAAAGCCGGAGACACCGCAAGCAGAGCTTTGCTCCGGAGGGAGTAGCGGTGCCCCTGGAGGCTCGGCGCTGCCTCCATGGGCACAAACATTTTCTTCTCACCACCGAGATTCCCCCCCCAAACTTCCCTTTCCCCAACAGGCAGGAAGATGCTGCTCAGCCCCATGTGCGAGGCACCCTGTGGCAGAACATCTCTGCATGGCTCCTTCCCAGTCTGGATGTTGAATACAAATCTCTACGTACAAAAAGACCAGTAGAGAAGAGCAAATAAACATCTATAAATATTACTCCTTAGCTTTTGTTCTGTTTGGGCATCAGTTGCCTGTTCAGTTGAATGTTCTGTGTACTTGTTTGCCCTGTCGATGTCCTGTTCACCCATTTGTCCTGGTTTTAACATTAAGGGACACTTTTCTCTGTCCCTCCCCAAGTTTGATGACCTCTTCATGAGCAACAACCAAGCTCCTCATCACACAGTTCACCCTATATTTAAAATGTTGCCACATCTTTCTAATGAGACAAAAATCTGTACAGAACACGCACTTGAATACTGCTGGCTTGACTAAGCTTTGCATTTATCCTGAAAAAACAAGAAAAATGGGTGGTTGCAATGGCAACATGTTTACTCCTCTAAAAAAGTAACACAGATGAAGTGCTTAGTCACTGAAAAAAATGCACACTGCAGTTTAAAGCCAAAGGCTGGTATTTCTACCATTATTTTAGACTATTGTGGCATCTTCTGAGCAGGTGGGAGATTACAGTACTTCAGTAATCCGTCAGACACTGTGAAATAACTCGTGCTCCAAGGTAAGCCTTTAAAAGCTATTATTTGAAAAAGACTGTAATTATGTAAATACAAGGCCACGAGGTTCACAAACGAAAGGAAAAGCTACTGTGACTAGTGGTTGTTCACAGCTCTCCTTGGTCCCTTCACAGTGAGGATTCTGTGTTGCAAAATTGTTGTCATGAACTTATTTTCACTTCTGTCTTGGCACACACCAGTGAACTGAAACAGCCTGTTTACCAAAATGTATTTTTTATTAAAATTCATATTTGTAAAGGAGAGATCATTACACAAATGAGGTAAACCAACACATATGACATAGTTCTAACTTTAAAAATAAATTTCAATTCAGCAATTGATTTGATTCCACAAAGTCTAAGAGGAAGAGTCAGGCAAGTGCTATTCATGTGGTGAGACGCCGGACAAGGCGGGATCCACCCTGACTCAGCTTAGAGGTGTCAGTCCCAAGGGGCTGGGAATCTTCCAGGGACCAAACCCTTCTCACTGTGTTGTCCTTTTCACCCCCATCAGGTTTGTAGACAAGAGGAGATGAATAAAGGCCAGGGACTGACAGCGGTGACCTCTTCACCTAGTGCTCTAACCAGAGGTCCCCCAGCAGCATCTCCCCATTAAAGGCTGTGTAAAGGTTTCATTTGATTGTGCAAATTCACTCCCCTGTCAGCCCTAAAGGAGACTTAACAGCAAGTAAATACCAGCTCTGGAAAAGTTCCATTTCAAAAGTAATAACCTGGCAAGCAACAAGCCTGTAAAATGTAAGCCACTTTGCAAGGTAGAAGGAGAAGACTTACACTTTTTTTCTTTCCCTAAGTTTTCTTCCATGCATGTACAAGTGGACCTTTAATCTAGAAGTTTATGAAATTACTGCAAGTCTGTGAGAATCATGTTGACCATCCTGTGGAATTAAGCTTCCTCATTTAGGACCAAGCCCCATAGCCTGAATGCCTCAGAAGTGGCTGGCTGTAACGTTGTTTCACCCTGTATAATGGTATAGGACAGTGAGGAGAACATCAGCTCTTTCTCAGGATGAGGCCAGCCAGCAGACAAACATGGGATGGCTGGACTCGCTTCCAGCTCCCAAACAGTACAAAACAAACACCACCAGCAGCAGAACCAAGTAATGCCCCAAAATTCACTCAGATCAGTGGCTGACAAACTCCTAAACACTGGGAATTCCTGTGTGACTGCAGCTTAGTCCAGGACCTTAGTCCAGGTCCACTTTGATGGATCACGGTATTCTGGAGGTGACAAACTATGCAGATGAGGCAGAGGTGGAGTTTCATCGTTCCATCCACCCGAGTGAAACTCATCCAGGCCCTTGGGTCTTTACACTGCGACAAATAAAGACACTGCGCCAAGACGTATCCCACGAGAGTTTCTGGGCATGAAACTTTCATCACATCTGCCAAGCTGATAGAGAAATTTCATGACTGCACGCAGATAAAACATGAGGTGAATGCACGGTTTCAATCCCACTGGGATCCTCAGGGGAGGTAGGTGGGACTTAAACTGCACAGAGGCTGGGTGCTGGTCTGCACGGGCTGCATGTGACGCTGCAGGAGCACGATCCATAGCTCTCAGTGTAGAGGGAAGGTTCCACAACATCTGGTACCACGTTTCCAGTAAGTGCTTTCAGCAAGAGCCAGAAATGTATTCACTGTGTGCACTATGGGTTCACGATCACTGTACCTTGGCAGCTGCAGCACTGATATCCCGACAAAACTCTCCACGTCAGAAGTCAGCTAAAGGCTATAGATCTCGAGAGGGAGACAAAAAGAGAGGTGTCATACTTAGGACAGATTTTTTTCCAAACAGAAATTAAAATATAACTTTTAAAAAATAAATCTATTGTTTGAGGAACTAAAGCGATCCATGTTAAGTTGCTGGCTTATTACACACCCTGCTATGGCTCTGTATGAGAGTCTGAAAAGGCAGATTAACACAAGATTAGCAGAGAATGTTGTTTAGACTCAGCTAAACTCCAAGGGAGCCATTCACACTGAGAAGAGGCAGCACCCCTTGCTCCCAAGCATCCTCTGCCAGCATGGGCAGGTTTTTAGCATGGCAGATGTCCCATAGAATCACAGAATTGTTTAGGTTGGAAAAGACTTTTAAGATCATTGAGTTCAACCGTTTCCCCAGCATTGCCACATCCACTGCTAACCCATGTCCCCAAGTGCCGTATCTACACATCTTTTAAAACCCTCCAGGAACGGTGACTCCACCACTGCCCTCGGCAGCCTGTGTCAGGGCTTGACAACCCTTTCAGGGAAGAAATTTTTCTTAACATCAATCTAAAGCTCCCCTCCCATCACTGTTTCTTTCACTGGATTATACCATCTTGCTGCCCTGTCTGGCCAGGGTCAGCGGTGACTGATGGGCTGGGTGTATTGCTCTGCAAAAATCGACGGAAGTCCTTAATCATGGGGCGGAGGACCTGGATGAGGGCACTCAGTGCTGCCTGTGTCCCCTCCATGGCCTGAGCCTGCCGCTCCTGGGCACACGCCTGCACCTCCTGCGAGCGGCGAATCATCTGGAGCAAGTCATTCTGCTGCTCCAGGTGCTGGGCAATCTCCTTCACGTGCAGGTTGGTTACTCGCTGCTCCTGCAGGAGCTTGGCTGAGTTCAGGGCAATGCGGCTTTTCAGCTCCTGGGGCTTGGCGGACACCTCGTGCTGATGGGCCATCATCTCCAAGGGCGCCTCCGCAGTGACGGTGGTGGGGGCTTCCGTGGTGCAGTACTCCACAACCCCGTCCTCCAGACTGTGGTAGGTTGTCTCTGCAGGAACTGAGAACAAAGGACAGAAAGGGAGTCAGGAGTAGCTGTGATACAGGATTTTTATCTACAGGGCTATTCAGTGAATATCACAGGAATAGGGCCTGTTCAGTGAGATAACATACAATGGCCAGCAATGCACAAAATGACCTATTTAAGTCTACTCCACCCTCAGTCGAGCTTCCTTCTGGGCTATACAATCCAAAGGAATAGGGAATGCCTTATCTGTCTAGACAATATCATTTCTCAACCCCCAGTTTAAAACAATCTTTCCAAGCAGCATTAACTGACTGACAGAACAGCAAAGACAAGACCCAGAATGGCCCCTGTCGGTAGAAGAGCTGCTCTTTGGGACACTGCACACTGGAAAATCAGCCCTTAAGATGTTTTTGCCCCTTCTTTTGTTCCCAGAGAGGGACTGAAGAATCTCCCAAGGTGCAAAGGATCCTTGATTCCCTTGTTCTTAAGGATGAGTCAAGCCGTCAAAGCTGACTTTCAGTACCTGCGTGTCTTGCGGCCACTCCCCTACAGCACAAGGGCAGACTGGGAGGAGCATTTCATTACAGAGACGTGGGGATTTCTTTTTGTTGGGGCTTCTCTCTGCCCAAAGAACTTGTGGGCACCCTACCCCTGGAAATGTTCAGGGCCAGGCTGGATGCAGCAACCTGGTCTAGTGGAAGGTGTCTCTGCCCATGGCAGGGGGTTGGAACTGGGTGCTCTTTAAGGTCCTTTCCAACCAAAACCATTCTGTGGTTCTCTCCCCACACAAGTTTTGGGGTTTCCTCGCAGAGGGGTGACAGGGCCGCTGTGTGGCCCTCCAGTCCAGCCCAGAGCGTTCCGGCGGGCGCAGCACTCACTCTGGGTCAGGGTGACCGTGGTGGCCGACGCGGTGATGGGGATCTCGCTCCCGTCACCGGCGCCGCAGTCGCCGCTCGGCAGGCTGATGATGGTGGCCTCTCCCAGCAGGTTGCAGATGCGCTGCTGCATGGGGGTGAGGATAACCGGGGCGGCTGCGGCGCCAGCCGGGTCCTCGCCCTCGGGCCCGTTGCCGCCGCCGTTCTGGTTCTCGCCTCCCCCTTCCATGGCAGCCCGCACTTGGGCCACTTTCCGCCGCACCTCGGTCTTGAGGTCGGACCACTTCTTCTTGACCTCGGGCAGCTCGCGGTGGCAGGTGGCGACGGCGTTGACGCGGCGCAGGATGTCGTGCCAGGCGGCGGCCTTGGCGGCCAGCGGCACGCCCGCGTTGAAGTGGTTGACGAGGAGGTGCTTTCCCCGCTCCAGCTCCTCCACGATGATCTCCACCTCCCGCTCCGAGAAGTTCATCTTCCGCTTCTTGGCTGGGGGCGCCGGCGGCGACGCCATGGCCATGGGGGGCACCGGGGACGGGACACAGGGTCACACCTGGGGGTCCTGGGGGACGCTGGGCAGGGCCGAGGGGCGGCAGGGCCCCCCCACCCCCGGGGCCGGGGCCAACAGGGGGGCCCCGAGGCCCCTCAGGGCCCGGAGGGGTCGGTCCCCCCTGCTCCCCCTTTGGCACCGCCAACGATACGCAAATTGCGTACGGCGCCCGCCCGGCAGCCCCGCGCAACGGCCCTCGCCCTGCGGCACTGGCGTAATGGCTTCCAGAATCGGCCCCTCTTCCTGCTACGCCTGATTGGCCCGCCTGCCTGCCCGTCACGCAAGTTTCCCGCCTTCCCCCTGCATTGTCACATTATCATTGGTCAACAGCCCTGTCAATCAGGCAGCCAAGATGCGGCTCCGCCCCACCACTTGTCTCAGGGCACTGGGCCTGCGTGGGGCCTGCGTGGGGCCAGTGAGGGGTTGGGCCCGCCCGTGGATTTCCTTGCTCTAATGCCATTGGGTGCTTCTCCTGTCGATCAACCTAGAGCGGGCACTGCTTTCCAACCTACCGGATGCGCGCGACGTCCGTCAAGCTCAAACTGATTCCCGGCTCTCGCTCTGATTGGAGATGTTCCCTTTATCACCGCCTTCCCCGGGGCTTCAGCCAATTGCGGCTTGGCCCGCGCGCCTCCACCACTCCCTGTATAACACTCAGAAACGCCGCGGCGCTTCCTTCTGATTGGTGGAGGCGAGGGCGTCTCTGTGACGTCATGACCCGCCACTTCACGTGAGAGCCGCCCGGGCGTGGCCCAGGGCGTGTCGTCCGCTGTGATTGGCCGGCGCGGGGCGTCACGTGGCGACGACGGCGCGTGGCGCGAAGGCGGAAGCGGCGCCATTTGCCGGTGCCGCGGGCGTGGGGGGTGGTCGCTGTTGGCTCGGTCATGCCGGGGGCGCGGCGCTCTCTTGCCTCCCCGGTGGTGAGCGGCGTTCTCTGCCCATGCGGGTCCCCGCATGGATCTGCGGTGGAGAGCGGCGGCGGTGGCGGCGGCGGCGGCGGCGGGGGGAGCGCAGGGTCCTGCGGGCGGTCGCTGTGCGAGGCCTCCGAGCAGGACCGGCGTCTCCGCGCCCTGTTCCAGAAGCTCGACGTGAATCGCGACGGCGCGCTCTGCATCCACGATCTGGCCGTGGGGCTGGGCCGCCTCGGGCTGCACCGCACCGAGCTGGATCTGCGGGTGAGCGGCGGCAGGCGGTGGGATCTGGCCCGGCGGGGCTGAGCGGTCCCGCGTTCCGGGGGTGAGGGAGGGTTTGGCCGTTCCCCTCGTCCCGTATCCGCTCCGGAGCCCTCTCCGTGCTCGTCTCGGGAGCAGGACGTGGAGTCTGGGGACCTTCCAGCTGTGTCTCGCCGGGGCAGCGGTGCCCCCTGCGCATGGTAGCACCATGGCAGCACCTGCGTCCCTTTAGCGTCCTGTTCCCCGAGCGAGAGCGGGGCTGTGCGATGCGACACGGCCGCTCCGCACCCCTCCCCAAGGGTCCTTGCCTCAAAGCCACCCTGCTGGCTTCCACACTAGACCCGGAGGAATCAGCTTGCTTGCTACCTGTAGGCATGTCCGGTATTAACTGTCCGTAATTAATAAGATTAAAACCTTAATGTTTGGACAGAAAAACCATAAAGGAAATCGTGTTTCTCCAGGACTCAGTACAGGGCAACTTGCATGCTGACTTACACTACTGGAAGGTCCTCTGGAAGTGATTCCTGCAGTCAGGATAATTGCGCAGGTTTCATTCCATCACCGTGTTCCTCATATGAGTCTGTCAGCGTGTTTCTGTCATCTATCTACTCATATTTACCCAGGATAGCTTATGCCAGGCTCGTTTATTTTATGGGTTTGGAAATATCTTAGAACGTTGGGAGGCTGCTGTACTGTACAGTTTGCACGTGGAGTGTATAAAACATGCAGCTCTGACTTTCTCTTTCAGGGAGCCTTTTGTACTCACACTGCTCTGTGTGATGCTGTACACTGAGGGATCCAAGGTTCAACAAGATGCTGCTCTATTTAACTGTGATTAGTGTTATTTACATGTCTATGATGAATGAGCTTATTCTCAGTGCTGCACAGTTTTTCCCTGCCTAGTTGCTTGTATTTTATGTGCAGGGCCATAAAAAAGCTGAGTATCATGTGAAGATGGGAGATAAACACATGGGTGCAGCCAGGGATGTGCCACCACAGAGTGCCTGAGTCCTACAGGAAGGAAGAAGAGTTTAAGAATAACTTCTGAGTCACTGAAAAGATACTTAATTCAAGTGACAGCTCGTATTCTCTCCCTGTTCTGGGAGTGGTACCCCAGTTTGGGTGCTTTACTTGCACAGTCCTTTCCAGAGTTTCTAGTTCCTTTCTAACTTTGAATCTCCAGCATCTTAACTTCTAACATTTCTTTTTGGTTGGAATCTTCCAAGCTGCTGTAAAATATGAGAATTCCTTGGCAGTGTGATCTTGTGAGTAGTTTAGTTGTGCTGTTTCTAAAAATAACATGAGTGCCATGGGGGTTTTCTGCTGGTTGCATTTGGGTATGCAAATCTGATTGTACCACAAGTCACCTTTGCATGCCCTGTGACACTGACCCGCTACCAGCTGTGGGGCCCAATCCTTGACCTCTGGCAAAGGTCCCTCGTGACCCAGAATGTTCTGTTCTTACCCCTGCATGCCTGCCTCCGTTTGCATTCCCTTCTCTTTGCATGTAATTCAATCCAGCCTAACATTCTCTAGCCCAGGAGGAAGCACCTTAAAATAAATTGCGTTTTTACTTCCCAGCAGAGAGTTTCTTTGCTTGGCGCGCTGCGGGAGCGGCACAGAGGAACCGTTCTGCGGGGACTGGAGCTCGCTGCCGGAGGGAAGCGCTGGCTGGATGCTGCTTAACAATCCTGTCTTTCTGCTGAAGCCCTTGTCTGTCAGTATTGTTCCTCAGCCCTTTCCTTCCTCTGACTCCTCTTCCACATCCAGAGTGTGATGGGAGGTGAAACCCTGGCACAGGTTGCCCAGAGAAACTGTCGCTGCCCCGTCCCTGGGAGGGATGTTCAAGTGTTGAAGTATTTAAGGCCAAGCTGGAAGGGGCACTGAGCAACTTGATTTAGTGAAAAGTGTCCCTGCCTGTGGCAGAGACTTGGAACTGTGTGCTCTTTAAGGTCCTTTCCAACTCAAACTGTTCTAGAGTTTGCAAAGCATTATTAGTATGGTAGAGCATGCCCTTCAGCAGGGTAAAAACCATTGAGAGTGGGGATGCAGAGTTCAAAACTCTCAAGTTCCAGTTAAAAATGTGGGAACAGCCCTCAGCTGGCTAGCAAACTTCCGTGTCATGCAATTTTTAGGGAAATCAAATAAACTTCCTGTTTCCAAGGCAGTTCTATTAATAAGTCAGTCTTTTTTCTGCTCCATCCTTAGCTAATTATGGCACCTCAATCCTTAACTAATGTGAGGTCACACTCAAGGAAAGTGCTTAAGTGTCAAGATAGAAAGCCTTTCTGATTTATCGAGCGTGGTGTTTGGAGACCAATTTAGGCATAAATCACATGGACTTCTTGTGATTAGTAAATTACTTGGTGCCTCTGGTGCACTTTATTTTTCCTTCCATGCAGCAGTACATTTGATATGGGAGTTGCCTTCTAACGTTTGGGAGCAGATGGAGAAAACATTGGGCTCATAAAGTGAGGTTATCACCAATCTTAGCTGCAAGCTTCTAATCTCCCTGCATCAGTAGGCTAAAAGTCCTTGTGGTAACAATAACTTTTGGGCTGAACTTGAAAAGAAAATGAGCAATATTTTGGCTCCTTCAATGCTTGAGAGTTCTTGCTGAGATAAAACCCTTTGTGGCATTCTTGGAAAATTGCTGCCGTCTCTTTTAGAGGTGGCCTTCTGTGGTGGGGGAGAGAAGGGCTTGTACTGAGACGTCCTTTGAGGTGGAATTTACTTATGTAAACGATGCTTTCTTTTTTTTTTGTTGTTTTTTTGTTTTAACCCATACAACCCATGCTGTTATCTTTAAACCAATTGACTAATACAGTGTGCCAAACCAGTGAGCCTTGTAACGAAATGCTTGTTTGCACTGGTCAGCATGAAGCAATCCACATACTTCACTCTGTTTGGGCAGTAAAATGATAACCATGTGAAGAATTTTTTAAAAGCCTTTCTTGTTCTACTGTGTGAAGGGATAGTCTTTTATTGCTAAATTTCATCTACCTCTGGGATGGCCAGTGTCCTGTTACTGCTGCTTTATGACTTTATATAGACCTATGGAGCTTGAAATATGCACTTAATGGAAATGTGCTGAAACAGAACTGTTTCCTACTTTGTATCTGGAGATGTCCTATTGCTGAAAGAATGTGTGATGGTAATATTTGTGTGTTTGCTAATATAACTGTTTTCCTACTGATCCTGATTAACTGCAGGGCTGGAGTGCCATTCCAAAACTTCATCTCTGCTGCTGAAGTTCCAGACAGTCTGAACTGGTGGAATTAATCTCAGCTGCCTACAGACAAACTGAAGTGGTGAACTTTGTCTGCAGCTGCCTTTTCTGTAGTGGAGCTGAGCATCTTCTGCTGGCCTAGTTCACTTTAAGAAACAGAAAAAACATAACCCTTGTCTCTTTTCAGTCCCAAATGTCCTCTTTGCCTCTGCTCTAACAGTGATGTCCTCCTTGGTCTTGTGATACTTTCCCCTCCTAAGTTCTTATATGCGACTGTAATTGCTCCCCTGTCAGCTTCCCCATGGAAAACTATATCAGCTCCCAGGCTGCTGAAATCTGCTTTCATCACTTCTTCCTTAGCCCCATATCTCCTCTTTGATCTTCAGGTCATGGCTGTCCAAATTTCCCCCCAAGGTCTGTTTTTTACTTTTCCCATGTACTGAAGAAGCAAAGCTGTGCTGCTGCAGCTGGACTCTGCAGTGTTCTGTTTGCGTCAAGCCTTTCTTCTGAACAACTTTGCATTTTAAGTGTGTCACTGGACTCTTCCAGCTGCGTCCATTCTGGGAAAATAGATCAGTTAGCTCTTTTGCAAGTGACTCCATGGATGGATTGAGAAACTCTTTCTACTGTAGCAGTTGCAATCGTAAAAAAATTTAATCTTGTTTCTGATCAATACTTTATCTTCTGTCATGACGTCATTTAATTCTTCCTCTCAGGCTCTGTTTCTGTAACTGTTTTATTCTTCAGCGCTTTTGAATACCCTGTTTCATACTGTGCACAATGTACTGCAATTCTTAGCAACTGTAAGGGGCAGAAGGAGCAGGGACTTTTTCCAGTGTGATGCTTTCACCTGTTTTCCATTCACAGCCATCTGGAATTGGAGGACCTGAGTTTTTACTGTGTTATAAAAGTCAGTTTATGATAAAAAGAGCAAAATTCTAATACTGTTCTGTAATTTGGACTGTAATATCTCTCCAGCTCTCATTTAGATTTCACAATGCATCTCCAAACCTATATACATTATCACATTTTCATTGTTTATATGTCCTGAATCCTGCTGGGGCACTTGTGGAGCTTTTAGCTGGGCTTTTGTAATTCACTGTGAAGGGTTGGGCAACACAAGGTTGTATCAGACAAATACTGTTACAGTTTGATATTACAGTTGATAGCCTTACATCTGCTGCCAACAACAACTCATCCACCCATCTCTTTATTAATCCCAAAGAATTACCCTTCGTGACTACCCCAAACCAGTTTAGTACAAGGTGATACCATTTTCAATAATATGCTAATTAAATTCACACATTCATGTATAATGTTTATTAAAATAATTAGCAAAATAGATCACATTTGCTGGATCTGTAGGGAGTGGAGGCCTGTTCTTGCTCTTTGTAAATTATGAAATGTGTGGTTTGATGGAGGTTCTGTTCTCATGTATTTGAGCAAGAGCAGAACTGTAGGTCAGTGATTTAATTGTAGATAAAACTTTCAAATCTGTGGTGAGTGGTTAGTTGGTATGAATTTGGGTTTGTTGCCTCCTCTGATTTGGGCTGAAGACGCAAATGAACTCTGTAATCAATCACACGAGTTCTTGACAGCTGCAGAAAAGACTTTGAGAAGACAGGCCTTGGGTTTGGCACAAGGAAACTTCTGGGCACAGTGTTGGTATTAATAGCCTTGGCCAGCAGCCCCTACAGTGAGAGCTTTGGGACAGGGAATGTCAGGGAGACGGGCTGACACCCCAGCCACCCCAGGTTGTCACTCTGCCAGGACCCAGAGGTCTTGCAGGGACAACAGGAGGAGAGGGGTGCTGGGGACCAGGGAGTCTCAGACTGTCTTCGTGAAAGTCTTTACCCAGACTTGGTCTGTGGTCAGCCCTGCCTTAGGTAGGGTGATTAATGTGTGAAATGGGCAGTGTGTTCACATGTTCAGAGGGGAGGTTGGGAGCCAGGTTTTAGATGCAAATATACACAGGAGAAACTTGCTCCTGCATGTTTCCCTTACATATAAACAAACAATTGCAGGTTAGACAAGTGTTGCTCTATGTACATATAGGACCAGGTATATAACTCTTGAGGGATGTTTGTTCTTCCAGGATTGTTTTTTGTCCTATCTTGCAGAAAATTGGAGAATCCTGGTGGTTCTCTGGTTTATTTAGCAAAGACCTTTGTCCTGTTTGCATAGTGCTAATGACTGAGGGCTGCTGGCTGACCTTTGAGAGATGTAGGTGCAACTTTGACTAGAGCATATAAATTTTAAATGTCAGCATTATGTAAGTAGAAGGGCATCCTGAATATCACTGATGTGGCCTCACAGTATTACTTCCTGCAGGATGGGGGTCTGTTCTGAACTTCGTAGGGAAGTGAATGCCTGTAGGAACCCCTCAGCCTGAGTGGAATGAAACAACAAAACTCACACAAAGCAGCTGATTGTGCCTGTGTAGAATATGCAGCAGTGCTTTGGTCTTTCAGTGTGTTCTGTGGGGCATTTTTTAATGACCAGGACTCAGTGCCTTGGTAAGTAGTGGACATAGCTCCTTGTCCTCATCTCAATTCTAATAACAGATTATTAGAATAGTTAATGTTGGAAAAGACCTCCAAGATAGAGTCCAGCCTTTGACGCAACACTGCCGTATTAACTAAACCGTAGCACTAAGTTGTTTTGAGAACACCTCCAGGGATGGTGACCTCCCTGGACAGCTTCTGCCAGTGCCTTACAATCCTTTCAGTGAAAAAATGCTTCCTGATGTCCAACCTGAACCTCCCCTGGTGTGGCTTGAGGCCATTTCCTCTTGTCCAGTTGCTGGTTGCTTCAGAGAAGAGGTCAACTTCCAGGTGGCTAAAACCTCCTTTCAGGGAGTTGTCAGATTAGAGATAACAGCAGGTAAAAAACTCCAGACTTCAGTATACTTACTATTTCTTTTAATTTTTATTTTTAATCTAGCTGAATATTGAAAAGAACCCTTAAATGGTTGATGAGCATTAATAAAAGACATCAAAGCCATAATAAGGACTTGGTCTTTTGTTTGAGAGCTGTACAAAATGGTGGTGCTGCAGCTTTGGGCTCTTGGTTGCACACAATATAACATGATACGGTGTTGGGAGGAGGAGAAGGGGGAGGGAGCCTTCTCCTACAGTCCTACTTGTAGCAAATGGGAAATGAGTCTTTGTTCTTGTTCACTCCTATCGCTATATTTGTCCCTGTGAATGTGGGACATGAGCACAGTTTAATGATGGCCCAGTCTTTGTCTTGGGTGAAGCATAGCTGTGGTAACTCATGTCTGCTTGGGAAGGCAGCAGAGATGCCTGAGTTTTTCCAACTCCCAAGTCATGAGCTGCAGGGAAGCATCTGGCAGCTAAAGTGGTTTGCACTGGAGAATTCTGCTCTAAGAGAAATTGTTGAAATTTTTAGATCATGAGTTGTCTGGAAAGGCAAAGCTGCTTGGTATGTGAATCTCCATCGTTCAGCCTGAGGAGAACTGTGTGGGGGCAGGCCTGGGCCTGGGCTGCTGCAGGGCCATCCTTTCTCATTACCTGTTTTCCTGCTTAACTGTCTGGTGCAGCAAGAAGTTGATTTTCTAATTTCTGAGTATTAAGGGTGCCCTGTCTCTTGGTTAATCCCTGCTCTTCATATAATATGATATGACCTTGGTGAAACTCTCTGTCCTGGGCAATGGCTCTGTGCTCCCCCTCCCTGGCCAGCCCTGTATTTTTGTATTTGGCACTGGCTGTGAATGCCTGAATATATCAGCTTGGGTAGCTAATTCCTTGTGCCAGCGTTTCTGTAACGAGGAGACCTGGGTTGCTTTGTACTGTTCCCTGAGCTATGCTGTGTCACCTTAATATACGAATGTACTTGAATGTCACCAGACAGTTTAATTATTTAAGCAGCAGCGGCCAAGACGTTGAGATTTTATGTCGTGGTGGTGCGAGAAGCACCGTGCAGGGTTAACTTCAATTTTCTAACAAGTGCGAAGTAGTGACACACTTAACGTTTTCCTCTTTCAGAAATTAAATCTGAAAAGATAAGAGGTAATTGGTAGAGTCATGGTGGCCTGGCCCAGCTGGGGGCTGGGTGCTGTTTCTGGGTGGCACACACATGTAGGCAGCAGGGCTCCTTGGGGTGCTTCCAGGAGGCTCCCAAAGGAGATGAGTCACTGCTCATTCCTGCAGGGTCACCTAAGGAACCAGAGACTGCCAGCAGCTCTTCCTACGCTGGGGGAGGAGAGGGGTCATTGATCCCAGCACAGCTCCCTTCCCTCTGCCCCCCTTTCTTTCGCCCTCCCTCTCACATTTTTTACGTTAGCAAGTTGTCGGTGATGAGGCTCATATGTTTGCAAGAAAACGCTGTGCATTTACTCAGAAGTCTTCTAGAAACTGTCTTAAAGCAAAAGTGAATTTCTGCCAGGTACACCAGCCTGGAAAAGGCAAGTGTCTGTCTGAAAACTGGAGTTTTAGACTCAGCAGAAAAGGGTACAAGATACGTTAGTTTTATGGCTTACACAGAACCTCCCTCTGCCAGCTTGCAGTACTGAGGAAAATCGAGCAAAATATGTCAGTCTCTTGCTTATTTCTCTGTTTTTGTCTCCATTTGGATAGATTACAGCTCTTTATTGTCAACTTCTGCTCAGGCTATCTAATGACTATCCATTTTGGTGTGCAGGGTTCTGAGGCCAGCTGCCACAGGCGCCTTCTGTCCCCAGTGACTGGTGTGCTGGCTAAGAGCCAGCATTCAGATCAGCCCTCCTGCTTTTTCTGCCTTAAATCCCAGGTCTGGATCATGCAAACAGCTGGAATTGGAGGAATAGCTGTCTCCTAATGAAGCCGAGGTTGGGAAAGCTGTTTCACTGTGGCCTTAGGTGTGTTCATTCATGATTTAAGTGAATTCTTGCTCCTCGTGTTCCTTTGTGTCACCTTTCATGCTGGACTCACAGTATTTATTCCATCTTTTTTTATGTGTGAATGATTGACTTCATGGTGGTGTTGGTAGAGTAATACTTCCCTACAAATTCCCTGTAGGAGTGTAATTGTCTTGCTTCTAGCTATAATCATCTTGCTGTTACTAGGTTTATTATTCTGACCTAATAAAATTCCCCACTTGGTAAAATAAATGCTTTTTTTTTTTTTTTTTTTCTAAATATGATTAGAAAATTCTGTCTGTTCTCAAGGAGTTGTGTGAATTAGTGTGGTGGCAGAATTCCTCTGAGTTTTCTTTAGTGAGGACAGAGGCCAAAGAAGCATTTCTGAATTTCTGTTTTAATTACACCCCAGGCATGTAATTTCTTGCACAAATTATTATTTTCCTATGAAATCTTGGCATGAACAAAGGAAGATGGGGTGTCCCTGATGTGCACATGACTAATGTTAATACTAATGCAGGGGAACAATTATGACAGTGTCAGGTAACATCAGCTGTTAAATGGGGCCTTGTGGGTATTAAGTGACCACAGAGGACAAATCTCAAGTTCTACTTCGGGTGCTTTGCCTTCTGTATTGTGACTTGTAGCTGTGTGAGTGGCAGGGCAGCCTGCCTGTTGCTGCAGGCAGCTCAGATGCCCTTTCCACACTTTTTTGGACCCCGTCCATGAGTAGCCTCAACTGGTTACCCTAGCAGAAAGCTCTGCAGGTTTTTGGCTGGGTTAATGAGGTTGTCAGAGGAGCATGGGAGCAAGGTAAGTGCAGGGCTTAAGTGGATGTGTGAGATGACTTGTAGTGGCAGTAAGCTTCAGATTAGTTCACAGCTGCTTGTGAAACCACAGCCTTAGGCTAATAGAAGCTGATTTTGAAGAACTGTGCCCAGTTCAGAAAATCTGCTTTGTTCCTCTGGCTTGAGAGCATTAAAAACTTCCAAATGTCATCTTAAAGGATCTGATTCACTATGTGTTAGAAAGTAATTTAACTTCTGTGCTTGTAGCTGTGATGACTGGCAGCAGCTCAGGGTAATGGAGGCATGACAAGAATTCCTGTCTTTTCTGCCTGTGCCTAAGCTGCTGACTGCATCCCAACTAGAACCAGACTGTGCCATTGCTCAGAGAGGGACTGGGCTTTCCCACACCCTCACCCCAGTGCTACTGCCCCAAAATTTTGTAATTTTTTTATGTGTGGTTACTTTTTGGTATGTGTCAGATTTTAAGCTAAAAAACTTTGTTGCATACTCTGCATAGACCTTGTGATTTAAATGCATTTTTTTCTTCTTAAGTAATTCTAGTGTATTTGCAGAAGAATTTTAGTGTGGTGTCTTCCATGTACTTGTCTCTCACTTTTTCCATTACTTAGGTTCATTATAGGAATTCAATGATAGCAAGTTCCCAAAAGTGATGTTCATCTCAAAATTTATGTGCAACTTGGCTGCTTAAAGCTGACAGACCTTTTAGATTTTGGATCGTATTTTCACATCTAATATCTGTATACCAGAAGTGTCCTGCAGTCTGTCACTCTCAAAAGTTAAAAGCTGAAAACTGAGGTCCTTAGTTTGCTGTGGCTCTTGCTGTGCTGGGTTGGGTAGGCAGCCCCAGGTGATGGAAGCTGTGGGTTTGTACCCATTTTTTTCTGTGTGTTAAAACCCCCAAACTTAGGGAAGAGTCACAGTACTTTGGGAGTGAGGCATGCAGTGCCCTCTGTGGACACAAAGAATCTGGGAATATGAAGTAAGTTGAACTGTAAAATGGAATATGCTGCTGGGTTCCTCCAGGGTGGGTTCTGGTGGGAGGCCGATACAGCCTCACCAATCAATGAACAACTGCTGCTGTGGCAGCAGAGGAAAGCGTGGCATTTCTTGTAGAAATCCAAGCAATATCATGTGTCCTTGTGCTTATATATATATTAATATCCTACCTTTGACTAGGTGGTTCAAGGCTTCTCCAGCAGAGCTCGGCCAGCCGACCAAGCAGCGATGGTTTAAGCACAGCTCTGCCACTGATGAATGGCCCTAAGCGCTGTGCTGGGAGCCAAAGGCGGCGGCAGCACAATGCAGCACCAAAGAGCTATTGTAGGCGCGGATGAGACTGTAATAGACTGGGGAGAGAGAGTGCACTTGGAGGTTAATGCGGCCGTGGCTGGGCAAAGCCGGCTTCTCTCTGCAGATCCATCTGCTGCCCTAACAAAGAGCCGCAGCCGGAGCTGCCGAGCTACACACATCCCTCGGACGCTGCCCGCTGCCTCGGGGCGGGCAGTGCCTCCCATGCTCGGGCCATTCCCGGCTACCCGGGGGCCGGCAGGCGCGTTCCTCTGCGGGCGGCCTCCCGCGCCCGGGGCGCGCTCCCGGCCGGCTGCGCGCGCTGCCGTGCTCCGGAGCAGCGCAGTGTTGGGAGCGAGGATTGGCTGGGCACTGCTGCAGTGGGGACGCAGCCTGGGTGCTCAGCATCGCTGCTCAGCCTCGCTGCTCGCCTGGGATGAGCCGGGACGCGCAGCTCAGTTGGCAGCTCTGAGAAGCTCCTCTCGGAGAGGTTCATCTTTAGCTTTCCTCCTAAGCGCGGCGTCTCGGCTTCTCTGTCCAAGCAGTTCTCCAAAGCGCAGCGTCTCGGCTTCTCCGTGCCAGGGGGCTTGTGCTTTGTCTGTTGCCATCAGATTTCTGAGGCTCTGGTACAATGAGCTGCTTGTCAGGCCAGGCACGACTGCAGTAGCAGCAATTTCAAAAGGCAGGAAGCGTCCGCAGGAGCGGTCTGTAAAGAATCGGAGCCGGTGGAGTCGCTGGGTTGAACCTCCCGCTGGCTGCCGTGCCGATTCCCGTCTTGGGGGTGCTTGGTAGTGCAGTCACATCATCCTTGGCAGCGGGCAGCTCCTGAGCGCTCAGGGTTTCCCTGCCTGGGATGCTCGCTGGAGCAGCAATGCTGCAGACCCTGTGGCATTTTCTGTCTAGCTTCCTTCCCAGGGCCTTATGCCAAGGTCCTGCAGATGAAAAAGAGGATGAGGCCAGAAACACCACCCCACTTCCAGGCCCCGGGGAGAAAGGGCCAAAGGTGTTGGGGAAGACACAGGACAGAGGGACTGATCCCACTGAAAGGAGACCAACTATCCTACTGGTGGTTGGACCCGCAGAGCATTT
Organism: Tichodroma muraria; assembly: GCA_013390105.1. Taxonomy (NCBI): domain Eukaryota; kingdom Metazoa; phylum Chordata; class Aves; order Passeriformes; family Sittidae; genus Tichodroma; species Tichodroma muraria. The sequence continues at coordinate 222,098 of WAAG01060329.1, read as the reverse complement.
TCCAAAGGTAATGGGATATCCAGGGGCCTGAGGAGGGGTTGGTGCACATGACAGTGGAGTGTGTGGTCTGCTGGGAGAAGGGGTATTGCAGGTGGTGTGTGTGAGTAGCTGTGTGTGTGAATTTGGGGAGGGGGGAGAGGAACAGGAAAAGGGAGCAGGGTCTAACGCGTGTGCTTGCTAGAAAGGAAGGGGGCGGGGGGCGAGGGAGTGACTGAAGAGAGGAGGTGATCTAACCCTCCAAACATGATGTTCAAAGTGTGGGAGAAAAATGCTGTTTAGGGGCAGGGGGGAATATGGGGCCCTCCAGGGTTCCTGGGCAACTTGTAAGAAGCATGACTGAGGGCAGGGAATGATAATGCAGGTTAGTGGTGAGTCCCACCCCTGCACCGGAGACCGGCAAAGAATCAAATGCATCCTAAAATGTTCTGGAGTCAGTCTCTGGTAATTTGGCAAGCTTTTGGTAAAACTTGCATGTTCTGAGCAAATGAGTAACTGGCTGTATTATTTGAATGGCAGAGCCCGGAAGAGAGTAAAGTCTGTCCCTGGGGAGCGGGTGGCACAAGGGAGAGACTAAAATCTGTGTGAGGATGGGAAGTTCCCAGGGGGTTGGGAGAGTGGGGAGGTGGTGGGGGCGCACAGTTGGCAGAGAATAAATGGTGAGGCTTTGTCTGGGGGGAGGCGAACAAAAGCTGCTCAGTTTAGTGCCGGAGCTCCCAGCACAGTGCTGGCCGACTGCAGTTCTGGCTTATTTAATGGAGGGAGTGCTCTCTGTCTCCCCTGAGGATGGTGCAGTCAGCTCTGACTACATGTGGTTTAAAACCAAGGGTGTGACCCGGGATTAGGGGGGAAGGAGTTGGGCATAAGGCCTGCGAAGGGTGGGAGGTGGGTGATACTGAAGGGCTGCAGCAAGGATAGGGGTGTGTGACTTTCAGGATCCAGCCTATTTGATAGGGAATTTGGCATGGTTGTTGCTGTGAGCTTTCTCTTTAAAATGAGGGATGAACAGGTTTAAATTCTAGAGGGGATTAATATCTGTTCTGCTGCTATTTTGAATGGAAACAAGCAGGGCAGCATTTCACATTCTGGGAAGCAGAAGCCACTCCCTGCTTGAATCAGACTGAAAAATCTGCAGGGACTTTTGCCTTCATCTCTATCCTTAGCAGTTAGCACTGTGCATCCCCGTCCAAAAAAGGAGCATGCGCGTTTTGAGGAGGACTTTGGTGCACAGAGGTTGAAGAAGGACAGAGGCTCAGAACTGAAGGAAGTGGTGACGAAAACCTTGGAATTATAGGGCTGAAAATCTCTGGTGTCTTCCAGAGAACAATGGTCTCTCAGTCAGGGAGAGTCCATCTGTTCACACCTGGAAATAAAGCTTTCTCTGAAGGCTGATACCAATCTGTTCTTTCCTGTGTGACCCTGGGAAGTTCTGCTGCATAGGAACCGTAGGATTGGCTAATGGAGAAATACCTTGAGGATAAGGATGTGGTAAAATGGAGTTATTGCATCTTAGGAAGTAACTGCCCATCTGCCAGGAGGTTGTGACTGTGTAATTTTAGCTTGCCCTGATTGTAAAGTAAAACACAGTGTAAAGCTCTTCTGTTGAGGATTATGCAGATACGTTTCACCTCGCAATTCAGGCTGGCTTATGCTTCATCCAGCTCATGGCTCAGCTGATGGACAGCAACTTGTTAAGATGCAATGACTTGTTTGTGCTTGATCAGATATCAGTGTTCCAATTACCTGTCTGAAGGAGAAGTGTTGGGGAAAGTCTCGTGCAGCCTTAGGGATAGATTATAAACCACTGTGAGCAAGCAGTGTTATTTGGTGTTAATAGAAAATGTGGGGGCTTTTATTCTCTACCACTGGCTGGCTGTAACCTTGGGAGCAGTCTCGACTGGTAGGCTACTTGGTTTTGGAAAGACACCTGTTACTACTTCTCTTTTCAAAACACACAAAATACCACACCTGGTACTGGGGTTTCTGTAAGGAATTGACGTGTATTGATAAACTTGACTGGAGGGGCTTCCTGGACTTGGTTCTTCAATCTTCACTTGCCATTGCTATGTTCCTCCTCAGATGTTTGCCTGTTTAAAGCTGTTTCAACATAAGGCTGTTTTTGCAAATATGGGGAGAAAATACTGATTGCAAATGTGTCATGTTGGCCCTGGATGTGTGTACACAGGAAACAGGCATGATCTGCCCCTGATGTCACCATCTGGACTTGTAACTTTGGATCCGTGTGTTGTTGGTGGAACAGGTCACCTTTCCTGGTTACCTTTATGTCAAATAGCACATAGTGCTCTCTGCTGTGCCTGGTCTCTTATCCTTCCCCTGGCAAAGCCTTGGCTGGTTGCAGTTCTTTACTCTGCTGGGGTCTCTTAAATCATTAACTCCGCTCCTTCATACACCATACACTCTCTGTGCTTTCTGAGGACTTTCTGTACTGTCCAATTAATTATAAGCTAGTTTCCAGAAATTAAAAAAGACCAAGTCAGCAGAACCCAGTGAAACCTTCTAGCAATAGCGTTGGAGCCCAGAAAGCTGTTTTGCCTCCGAAGGAGGATGTTACGTGACTGTGACGCTTGCTGGTACTTGATATTTTTAGAGCTTTTTTTTTAGCAAAGTAAAGTCAAAATTAAACAGCATACTTCCCTGTTCCTTGTATGGCTGCATCTTTCCATCCCTTGGGAGGTATGTTTCTGGAGGTGATGTAGTAAACCAGTGATCAAGCAGATGCCTAGAAGAGTACAAATGACTTGGAAAGGTTAGCAGGGATGGCAGGGTATGGAAACTGGTAATGCAGCATTTAAAAGAACCAAATCATATAAATACAATGAAAATGATTTTGCTAAAGGGAGAAAGAGCTGGGTTTGCATTCCTTCATAGCTCACTTTTCTTTGTCATCAAGAAAACTGCAGAGGGTATTAGGCAGGCTGGCTCCACATGGCCCAGAAATGTGTAGTTTCAGTGGCAGAATTGGTGGATGGAAATATCAGGCAGGAGTGACTTCATTTGAGCTCTGTGCCCTGTCCTTGGCTTGATCAGGAATAGACAGTGCTAATGAGGGATGTTCTGTCTGTAGCTGGCGCCTGAAGCCCTGGGCTGAGTGCGCTGCTGCCCGCAGGGGCTGGGGCAGTGGGACTGGCTCCCTGTGTGCTGGGGTGTGGGCAGTGACCCCACACCAGTGTCCCAGCAGCACTGATCCCTGCAGCTTTGGAGAGCTGCCTGGCTCTTGAGTATTTCCAGCTTTACCAGGATTTTTTTAGCTGAAATACAAAAACTTCTTAACACTTGTTTAAGTTCCCTTTGTCATTATAACCTGAATCGCTGGTATAAACTTCAGTTGTAATCTGTCTCTCCTTCTTAGCTCACTGTCCTGTAATTAATACCCTGCTTAAAATCAGCTTTAACCTCATTAGCTTTCTCCGTTCCTCTGACGTCGGTAGTAGGGCTTTTTTTCCTAAAATGTGCCGATTTTGCCTTTTGTTTCTAGCTGCCAACTCCAAACAGAGTTTCTTAGGAAAATCTGCATCATGTTGGCATAGCAACTGAGCTGCCAAGCAGCTATAATAGTGATGCTTGGCAACTCGTGGGAAGGACTACGGAGGATCTGAAGGCTTTGTGAAGCAAATCTGAGTTAGATTTGTTCACTTACTACCTGTTGCTGGGGGTACCTGCTCTGCTCCCCTCGGTGGGGGCGTTTGATGTTGGAGGTGGGGTATGGGTATCATTAAGGTGCTGCTTGCAGTGAGACTGGGCTTGCTGGGAAGGCTGGGTTGTGCTGTGGGCATGCATGCAGTGAGCTGTTGCAGCTGATCTTTAAGAGGATCTGGAGTCCCTGAGAAGATCCTGTTTTCATGCAGAGAGACGTCAGCAGGGAGTAGTTTAAGCCTGGTTAGGTAACCTGGCCATGGTGCCATGGTAGGTGAGGTGCCCCAGGAAGGGCAGAGGACACCATTGTAGGTCACGACTCCCAAGGGTACTGAGTTGCTGTGAGTTGTGATCCATTAAGCTTTAAAAAAAAAACACCTCCTTGAAATTAAGCCACAGATTAAATATTCCCAGTTTGTGTGGTTGACATGCAGCTCCATGAACAGCTCATTACAGACCTTGGCTTTGTTTTAGAGAACAAAATACCACGGTAAAGACGTACAGCCACCCTGTGCATGAGGGCCTGAGGAGGGGGGTGCTGGTTGGACTTTGCTCTGCCAGGCAGGCTGTTCAAACACAACAAACACTAGAAAATGTTGCTGTGTCCGCAGCAGTGGGAAAGGCTCTTATCCTGGCTAGCTTGAACCAGTTGAGCAAACACACTTTGTTACTTCTAGTGCAGACAGGATTATAGCATTTGGGTTATTGGCCATGGCTTTCTGCATCTTCCCTGCGTGATAGCTTCTCTCTGATTATTAATAAGACTATAACTTTATTTAAAATTCATGTTAGCAGTCAGTGATTCTGTCCTGAACAGCATTGTTGCCTGCTACACATTGTACTCTCTCTGGAGAGCTAGGTGTTACCCTGTACCTCAGACTCCACCAAATGCTCAGGAAGCTGTAATTATACCTGCATTAAATGGTGCTTGTGCCACACTCCCTCCAGCCTGGCTTACTCCTAATGAGAGCTCAGGAACTCGCTTACAAAGCAGTTAAACTGTCAAGGGTAGAAACTGGAAAGAGTTGTTCTGCCCGGGACACTTCTCATAGCACATATCTGACTGCAGTGTTTAATTGGAGTCAGAAGAGGATGAAAAATATTAAGCTGGTGTAACTGCTGTGTGGATGCTTAGCTAGGAGGCTTAGAAGCAGCTGGGGCTGTTTTGAAGCCTGCCCTTGATTTGGGTGATTTTCTCTGTATTTGGCTCAATGACAAACTTCCGCAGGCTTTATTGCTGATGTGTGGGTAACTCTGGAGTGCTACAGAGGGGAGAGATCTTTGTGTGCAGGGGTTGTCTGCTCTTAGCTGGCACAAGTGGTTTTGGGACAACTTGCAACCAAAGCCAGTCAACTCTGTCACAACAAAATAACCCTGTAAAAGTGTATTTTGGTTTGAAAACTTTTGCTTAAGCTGGTTATCCTGTACGTGTATTAAAGCAGTAAGCGGCTGGCATCCTGTTCTTACTGCACTTTAAAAAAATAATTTTTGGCAAGACAGTGATAGTCCTCATGCTGCATCATGGGAGAGGTTGTGATCAAGACTGGTCCCCACTGTGCTACCTGTGTAAATCCCCACAGAGGTGAGAACAGGATCAGAAAAGGACTGATGGGATGTAAGGCACAGCAAGTGAGCGTCCTGGCCCTTGGCCAAAGCGTCTTGGGTTAAGAGAGACACCCAGTAAGAGTTAACTGGCAGCGAGTGTGATGTAAGGTCCCTGGGTTTAATGGGAGCCAGGTGTTGAGCAATGGGAGGCAGCTCACGTGTCTCCTTCGTATCAGCTGGGTGGGACTGAACAGCCCCGGCTTCCCTTTTAAGTAGAAGGGCTGGGCTTGTGCAGCCAATCCCGCTGGAGCCGGGCTCACTCATAGGGATATGTCATGAGACTTGCTGGCATTTCCTTTCCACTAGGTACTGAAATTAGCTCAGGGGAATCGCTCAGTTTTACTTCCCTTCCTTGCTGGTCGGAGTGAGCAGGGCAGCTGAGTCTTGGGCTCAGAAAGATGCTCTGCCTCTGTCTGTACGTGCCGGTGTTTGGGGAGAGGCAGACGGAGTTTGAGTACTTTGAGTCGAAGGGGCTGCCGGCCGAACTCAAATCCATCTTCCGACTCAGTCTCTTCATTCCTTCCCAGGAATTCTCCACCTACCGCCAGTGGAAGCAGGTATGGCCCTGAGAGAGGAATGGAAGGGAGGGAGTGAGCGATGGAGGGGTGGTGTCTAATCCCTTTAGTGGCTCCCCTGGGAGGGGGAGAAGTTCATGATGGCTCTGTTGAATTAACTGAGTGAAGCATAGAAACGCTTCTCGTGCCCCTTGGCAGGGATTACTGAACAGGCATGGAGTGAACTCTTTTCTTTTTGATTCTTTTGTTTTAAATTGGGTGAGGTCTTGGTGCCAGTAAGACTGTTTAAGCCAGTTGATGTGAGTTAAATAGAAAAAATGGGTTTTCCAAACTATGGAGTCTTCTGCTTCTATGGGTCTGTTCAGATACAGCATTTCACATCCTCTTCCTCCTTGCATCCTTCCACATGCCTCCTTCTGACAGCAGGGCTGTAATGTAGAGTCAGCTGAAGCTGGTGAAGGTGAGCAGGTTTGTGCTGGGAGCAGAAGAGCAGCTCTGAGTGACTCAGCCAGGGGTGGGTGGGCTGAGCTGGGGAAGGTTATGCAAGAACCTTTTGCTTTGCCATGGAAGGGACATGCACTGAATCCATGGAGTTCTTCATCCTGATGTATCACAGCTCTTGCTTTCAGCTTGCTGCTGCTTTTTTTTTTCATGATCAGGCTATCAAGAGCCCAGAGAGCTGATTATTGATCAGCCAGGCAAGGGAGGCTTTTTACACCTCTGCAGGCTGGAAGTTGTATGGGTTCCCACAGTGTGCTGCGGGGGCTGTGACTGCAGGTGTCCACAGGAACTTCTGCAGCCAGAGTAGCTGTTAATGGCCAGATTTCATCTTTGCTGTTGGAAATGAAGAGGTGCAGGCAGATATTTGTTCACACCTCCAGAGAAGATGCTGAGAACTTGGCTTTGTCACCCCTCACACGCGTGCTGTAGGTTACTGTTGGTCAGGCAGTGTTTTTGTGCTGTGATTGTGGGGGAGGGAGGTGAACGGGGCAAAGCTTTTATTTCCTGCGGTCTCTGATCACTTGGGGTGCATTTCTGCAGTTGTCAGGCGTGCTGAGAGAGAGGGAGCAGTTGCACAGTCACACCTCTCTTACAGTGCCTCCGAATTATTAATGCCTGTCAACTGCTTGGGGGTTGCCAGTGAGAGGGAAGCCCTGATTCAGCTGTTCAAGCCCAGTGTGCTGACAGGAGAGGGGTGTTGGTCTATATTTAGCCTACAACTTCACAAGGGTCATATGATAAATGGCAGGTTAGGAATACTGGGCATACCTTGGAGGTCAGGGCAGCTGGGACAGCACTTTCTTATTTAAGGTTCATAAAGTGATTAGGAATAATCCTCATGGCATTAGGGCTAAAGAGACAGGACTTGGTGGGTGAGAGAGAGCATTTCAATAGCAAATTACTTAGTACTGAAGTATTTTTAAATGGCATTGAAACAAAGACTTATGAAGGGGACTGGTGGTCATAGACTGAGGACATATCACAGTGAGTTTAGGCTTGCCTAAATATTGAACAAGATACTGATGAACAGAGGGTTAACCCAGTGTTCCATCTCAGTTCAGAGCTTCTTGAACAACCCATCTGCTGTTAACATGAATGTTACAAGAATTAAAACAAAACTTTGGGTGATGCACTAGGCTGAATCACACCTCATTGTGTGTTGCTTATTGAGTCATGTTGGAAAAGACTTAAAGGCTGTCAAAGGCAAGTGACTGAACCAGAAAGGGGATAGGAACTCCCTGAGCCACATTCTTGCAGTCTGGAGATCACCTCACCTGTCAACATGCAGCCGTGTGCCCTTAGAGAGGACAGTCCATGGGCTATTGCCTCAGTGAGTTGCAGTGAGTTAATTAGTCATTTCCCTTGTCCTAGATGTCTGGCACAGTTTGATCTTGATTTTAGCTTTGTCCTACTAAGAGCCTATTCTTACTCTATATGCATCTCATGGAAACTTGTGTAATTAAAGCACATAGCTTCAGGGTGCCTAAACCAGTTCACAAAGGTTTTTGTCTTTGGCTGCGTTCACTAGAGCTGGACAGGATTTTGCTGGTTGGAGTTAGTTACTGCCAGAGGGAGCTTACTTCTCTAAGGATTGTAGTAGGCACGAAATTCCTTCTCCTTTTCAGTTTTTTTTATAACCTCAAGTTTTGTGATTCACTTTTTATGCAAATCTGTTGACTCGTAATCAGTTCAAGAACCTTCACAAGGACTTTGCAAGGTGTTAATCAAGGTACAGTCCTGAGATTAGACACATGACACTAGCAGGATATCCCTGATAAAAATATGAGACATTCCATCTGTGTAATGATGGACTTTGGGAAACAGTTGGAATCAGGTGACTTTTCTACGCTACTGCATTGCTCAACTCTCTTAGAACTACAGTTCTGTCAGCTACTTTTTGGAGAAAAAGTCACAGTTGTGTGGGAAATGTTTTTTAAATATGGTAGAAGGGGGGATAGATCTGAGTGAACAAAGGAACTGACAGTTCTTGGTTGTTTTCTGAACAGAAAATTGTGAAGGCTGGAGACAAAGACCTGGACGGACAGCTGGATTTTGAGGAATTTGTTCACTATCTCCAAGACCATGAAAAGAAGCTGAGACTGGTTTTCAAGAGTTTGGATAAAAAGAATGATGGTAAACAACTTTCTCATGCTCACGGGTGGACTGTGTTAGCCTGTAATATGTGTCCTTAGGCTCACTGGCTCATCTTTGCAGGCCGCATCGATGCCCAGGAGATTGTCCAGTCTCTCCGGGACCTGGGAGTCAAGATCTCTGAACAGCAGGCTGAGAAAATACTGAAGAGGTGAAGATTCCACTGTTTTTTTCTGTTTTATGTCGAGGGATCCAGAAAGAAATATAGGAACATGGAACCCGTCTCTTTTTCCCCTGTATGCACTTTCCAGAGACTTTGGTTCCTCCCTTTTTTCCTATTACTTTCCATTTTGATTTTTCCCTGTGAATTGACATACAATTATAAAATCATAATGCTTTATTGAGACTTACTGTCAGAGTCTCTCCCTGACCTGTTGAGGGGAAGTGCTTGCACCTGAGCTGATTTGCATCTCTGTCTGATTGTCCTACTGCCCTGAGCTTGCTGCTTTGGAGAGGGGCTCTGCAGTTGCACTTTGGAAATGCTGAGTGCTTTATGCATGTGGCACTAACATGTTAACAACCACTTATTTGTGCTGTTTTTTTCCTCTTTTTTTTCCCTCTGCTACCTTCCCTCTGTCTGTTTGCCTGTGTGTCAGAATAAGGACGGGACACTTCTGGGGTCCTGTCACCTAGTAAGTATTATTTTCCCTTCAGTGTCAGTTATGTCCCTAAATTTGGTAGGAGGGGTTGCAAATACTATTGTGGGCTGGTTAGAAGGGAGAGAGAGGGGAGGAGAGAGCCCACTTCTGCCTTGGCATTGTTTGGTGAACAGAAGATTTCCTAGCTTTGTCTTGTGTCTCTTTAGAAGTCTTTTAGCAGTTGCTTTGCAAAGCTCTTGTAGGCCTGGATAATCAAAGGGAAGGGGAGGAGGAATTTGTCACCCAGTGGGAGTCTGTACTCACCTGATGATCAATCTTTTTAGCATGGATAAAAATGGGACGATGACAATTGATTGGAATGAGTGGAGAGACTATCACCTGCTGCACCCCGTGGAGAACATTCCTGAAATCATCCTGTACTGGAAGCACTCCACGGTAAGAAACAGCTCCTGTACAACAGGTCTCAGTCTTTGTCCAGCTTCTTGGTCCAAGTCCTGGCCCCCAGGAGCTGCTATCAGCAGTCCTTATCTTTCTCTTCATGGTTCATAGCTTCCCTGTAGCCCTGGAAGCTCAGTTGCTTCCTGTCCTCTGCTGTAATCTTGCCACATATCACTGTCACAGCTGCTGGCACAGGTGATGACGACTGCAGGACTGCAGGGAGATGAGGGTGTTCTCTTGGTGTGCACCTCCAGGAGCTCCTGCCAGTGGCCAGCCCCAGCTGGTTCAGAACCTGTTAAAACCAGAATCTGATTCCACAGGCAGCCATCCTTCCTGGAGTTATCTGTACGTGAATGTATGTAATGAGATTTAACTGGCTGTGAGCTTGGAACACTCTGGAGAGGTCCAGCTTTTTTTTGCCATGCAGCTGCCTGCAGTTGGTCAGTTTGTTCCTAAATATGACCCACAGTATTTTGGTGTAGACAAATGTTCAGCAGTTGCCAGGTTCTTGGAGAGAAATCTTGAAATCAGAAATGAGTTCTCCCTGTGACACGTTCTAGCAGTGGCAGCTCCTGTGGCCAGGCAGTTAGTGGCTGTAGATAAGCTGCTGGCTTGGAATAAGCATATCCTGTACTTCAGCACTTGGTGCTAAGAGCGAGCAGTAAAACTCTGTCAAGATCACTGGCTGAAGCATTTCTCAACACCTTCTCCTTTTGCAGATCTTCGATGTAGGAGAGAATTTGACTGTCCCTGATGAGTTCACAGTGGAAGAGAGGCAGACGGGGATGTGGTGGAGACATCTGGTTGCAGGTGGAGGTGCAGGTGCTGTGTCCAGAACCTGCACAGCTCCCTTGGACCGTTTGAAAGTGCTCATGCAGGTATGGTGGAGCAGTTCCAGTGTGTAAATACCTATGCAGATTCCTTTAATATTTATGGTTACCTGGAAGGTGATAATGTTCATCAACACAGCACTCTGGCCAATGTTAATCTTGTCTTTCTTATATTGCTATTTTTAAAAGAATTTTGAATTATTTGAAACTCTTTCATATAAAAGAGTTATTGTTCATTGACTAGAAAAAGTACAGAGAATCTTTTTGGAGGTGGACATGTCAAAATTGTCAGTAGTAAGACAGTTTTATGGAAAATTTGTGTTTTGGTGAAACAGGTTAAAATCCTGTGTTCCTTTGAGAGACCCTGAAGCCGTGAGAGTTGAAGTGAATGTGGTGGTCAGTTGGCAGAGCTTGTATTCAGTATTATCAGCATTAGGAAGGAGTTGGAAAATTTTGATTTTAGCCTGTTTTTTTACTGCACCTGCTCTTGAACCAGCTGAGAAGTTGCTGGGTAGTTGATCCTATGCTAGGTATGGGAAAAAAACCAAGACAGTTGCCTATTTAACCTTTCTTCCCATTCCAGAGGGAGATATTGATTAGATTGATTAGTTAACGCTAGACTTGGCAAAAAAGAAAAGAAGCTTGCTTTCCTATTGTAGAAGTTATCTGAAAGGGATTAAAGCCTTGGCAAATCTGTGGGTAAATAAAAAAGCGCCCTTTTGTCCCTGGATTACAGAAAAACGTTGCACTGTCGTAATGGGGACTGGAACTAATCCAGGCTTGTCCCTCTCCCCCAGGTCCACGCCTCCCGCAGTAACAACATGTGCATCATCGGCGGCTTCACTCAGATGATCCGGGAGGGTGGCCCAAGGTCACTGTGGAGAGGGAATGGCATCAACGTGCTGAAGATTGCACCCGAGTCAGCCATCAAGTTCATGGCCTATGAGCAGGTGAGGGCAGAGACAGCTGTGACTGCAGAAGGACAAGCTGAAGAGAAAATGACGGGTGAGATAAGTCATGGAGCCTCAACGTCTGTCTGTTTTGGCTTCTGCAGATCAAGCGGTTCATTGGTACTGACCAGGAAATGCTGAGGATCCACGAGCGGCTCTTGGCTGGTTCTCTGGCTGGGGCCATTGCACAGAGCAGCATCTACCCCATGGAGGTGAGGCAGGAGGCTGAGAGTCCAGCCAGGGAGGGCTCATGGGTAGGGTCAGGGGTGGGAAGATGTGGGTAGAACACCAGCACTGAGACATTTAATTAATGAGTTCTCAGAGGTGGTACCAAGCAGTACTGCTTGCAGGACACTTGCTGTGGTCCTGACAGTCGTTCTCCTAAGAATGTCTGTACATTGTTCTCCTGCAGGCCTTCATGCTATTCATTTTTGTCTTCTAGGTTCTGAAAACACGGATGGCTCTAAGGAAGACGGGACAATATTCGGGCATGTTGGATTGTGCCAAGAACATCCTTGCAAAGGAAGGAATGGCTGCCTTCTACAAAGGCTACATCCCCAACATGTTGGGAATCATTCCATATGCTGGTATTGACCTGGCAGTCTATGAGGTATGAAGCATTTTAAGCTATTGTTAGGTTAAGCCTAACAATTATATTATGTTTTATGTTATTTGTTAACCTGTTGTAGGGCTGTGCTGCTCGTGCGGCCTTACCACTGTCAGACCTATCAATCACAACAGGAGTTTAAGTAATTTATCAAAGCTTTCTTGAACAGCTTTATGGAGCACAAATGTCCTTTTTTTACCCAAAAATGGCTTAAAAAATAATCCAATACGATGATTCTAGTTCATAAACCATAGCATCATTCATGGTCCCTTGTTTCTTTTCTGCATGAAAAAATTGCAGCAGAAAATAAAGGAGGGATTTTCCCCAGGCATTACAGGAACAGCAGCTCAAAAAGGTTTGAGAAGCCCTGTGCTTCTGGCTGAACTTGCCTGGAACTTTCTGGGCCTTTACTCTAGATCTTTCATGAAATGTGATACTCCTTTGTTTACCTCTTCCCTGCTAACATTGGGCTTGTTCCTTCCAGACACTGAAAAATACCTGGTTGCAACGCTACGCTGTCAACAGTGCTGACCCTGGGGTCTTTGTTCTGCTGGCCTGTGGCACCATCTCCAGCACCTGTGGACAGCTTGCCAGTTACCCACTGGCCCTTGTGAGGACACGCATGCAGGCCCAAGGTGAGAACTTTTGCAACAGTGGGAACTCCTGCCTTTGTTTTTGAGCAAGGCTAAAGGTTCTCTAGTGTAAACATTGCAACCACAGCCTCAGCTGGCCCATGCAGCTGAGCCATGAGCTGTTTGTGATGCTGCAAGGGGACAGTGGACTTCGTGCTGCCCTTCCAACCTCTGCGGCCAAGGACCTCCAGGACAGAGGTTCTGTTTTGCTCAGATCAGCAGTTCTGGGCTGAGGGCATCTGCAGAGCAGTTTGAGACAATACTTGCAGTGTGGAGCACGGAATGGGTAGCTGAGAAGTTAATGCTGTCCCCCACGAAGCACCTTTGCTCTGGGAACATCTGAAAGTGCACGGATCACAACTGCTCTTGGAAACAAAAGTGTTTTCACCACATAGGCTGCATTATTTATTGTGGCTTTCCCTGTTGCAGCTTCAGTGGAGGGTGCTCCTGAAGTGACCATGAGGGGACTGTTCAAACACATTCTGAAGACAGAGGGAGCATTTGGGCTTTACCGGGGTCTGGCGCCCAACTTTATGAAGGTGATCCCAGCTGTGAGCATCAGCTACGTGGTGTATGAAAACTTGAAGATGACTCTGGGCGTGGACTCGCGGTGACCAGGAGATGCTGAGGGCTCGGAACTCTGAAATCTTGGGATGCTATCCCAAGACATATAAGCCATCTCTCATTCTGTGAATGTGTCGACACTAAGCTGACTAAGCAAAGCTGTGAAATCTCAGATTGTGAGTCAGTAAGGAAGGGGGAGGGGAGGATCTGGTGTCCCTTGCCATCTTGCTACTCGGAGCTCCACATAAACCATCACGGGGTCCTTTTTGTTGGGCCTTTTGGGAGACCAGGAGCTGAACTCCTGGGAGATCTTAAGGCAGGAGTTGCTGAGGTCAGTTCCCAGCAGTATGACAGAGTAGCAAAGATTTGGGTTACAGGTCTGCTCTCGGTGTGTTGCCTGTACAGAGCTGTTTGCCTACAGATGAGCACCTTCTGACTTGCTGAAAGAGCTTCTTTTTCCATTCAGAGAGCTGCTTTTTCCATTCAGTTGTTTAACTTCCTACCCATTGTTTAAATTTGTACAAACCTTGTGTAGGAGCTGCTGCCACACCAGGCTTGTTATGTTTACAAATATTCCTTTGGGTGGGAGACATTCATGTTCTGCTTCCAAGAATTGACATGAAATGTAACTTTGATCTATACTGGTTTGGAGGGCTGGTGGGCAGTGGTTTATCCAGCCAGGCTGAAGGTTACTTAAGCCAGCCTGATGAAGAATTAGGATTATTTATTTTTTGTAGGTTTAAGTGTGTCTCATAAACCCACTAACAAGATGCACTTACTAAGAGAAGCAGCAGACTAGAGCCTGCATGCCTGTATCCTTTGCATGCCGGGATTGGCTTGTCTTATTCTCTGCAGGGGCTTGGAAAGGGGAAGGCAGGAGAGCCCTGGGCTACCCGGCACTGTGATGCATGGCTTTAGTGAACAAAGACAGAAGAACTCACAGCTCCTGTGCAGCCGTGCTCCCAGCACGACGTGAGAGCCCCTGTGCAGCGCTGCATGGACCTCTGAATTCCATCCTGCCTGGTGCCAAGGAGAGCTCGTGAACCTTTTCCAAGCCCCGTGCCTATGCTGCTATCTTATCTCTTTAGACCTCTTGGTAGATCCATGTTCAGGTTTCCGTGGGTGTGATGGAGGCCCTAAGTCAGGAATGTCTGCTGTGGGAAGGGGTGTTAGGGAGAGGGGCTGGCTGTCACTAGGAGAGGTGAGCTTTCAGTCCTGAAGACATGCTTGCTTTTCTTTCAAAGGGTGCTTTTCATAAGGCTAAGGGAAAGAGATGGCTTTAAAATTTCTCTGATAGCATTATGGGCTGCTTTAGTTAATAGGATCCAGCTTCTGAGGCCTGGGAGATCCTCACCCAACTTTTCATTTTGGGTAAAATGGACCAGCATTGCATTCCACTGTTTTACTGCTTAAAGCATATTTATTTTGTATTTATTTGAACAGAGTTACGTCAGACTATTTTTTTAGGTTTGTTTAAATATTGTTACTGTGCTTGTATTTCTCCTGTTTTAAAAAGTTCTCTATTAGTTCTTTTACATCACACAGCTGAGTCGTGGGGAGGCATGCTAAAGTCACTCGTGTCCCTGCCCTCTGGGGCTTGAACTGCCTTTCCCATGTCTGGGTTTGTTGCTGGAGGACCTCAGTCCAGAGAAATTCTGTAGCAAGAAGCCTTAGGAGAGAAGGGAGCAGGTGAGGAAGCAGAACCTTGGGGAGAGGGTGCACTGTCAGGCTTGCCTTAGCTTGGAATCGCCTCTGTGCACGGTGGAGAGGCTTTGGGTGGATGGCTGAAGTTGGGAAGTGGAAGGTCTGTGGATGTTGGACGTCACAACAGTTAATTAAGAGTGCTTGGGGGAGTTCTTAGGTAAGGGGGAAGAGAGAAATCTCAGGGACTAAAGACAATACACATTTCCAGAGAGATGGAAGGAAACTTGCACTTGGACACGAGCTGCTGCAGTTAGTTGTGCTTTGAGCCTCAATCAAGCAGACCTTGCTGCTGAGCCAGTGCTCATCACATGCAGGAGGACACTGTGGAGATGTGTGAGGAATTGGAAAAGGATTTGCTAGCACTCAAACAACTGCTTCTTTTCTGACAGATTTTGGGGGTTCATGGAGAGTCTGCCAGGTGAGACTCTGCCTTCACTTTCAGTGCTGTCAGTAGTAGCCACGTGGAAATCTAACCAACAATGGATTAATGATACAATTTTTTTTCCACCCCCCTCTTCCTGAGACCTGACATAAATTCTGCAGTGGCTCCTTCCTACCAGTGTGGCCTAATGAGAATATGAATATCAGAATGCAAAAATCAATGCAAAATGACAACCATCTTTGTAGCTGTAACCACAGATTGTTATAATGCAATTCTAACTTGGATTCTTCATGTAGGGAACAGTCTGCTAATAAAGGTCTGATAAAGAGATACCACGTCTCCATCTCTTTCTCTATGCTTTATTGGTCCTCTTTGGGGCCAGACTCTGCCTGGCCTAATGCTCACCAAGGACACTGACACTGGGAAGGATCCCCACTGTGAGGACCTGGGAGAACAGAACTCTTGAAAACAAAGCCAGCAAGATCAAGGCTGAGGGTAGTGGTGATGAGTCAGGGATGTTCAGACACTGTTTACCTGTCTCTGAGTGTTGTTGGACTTTGCTCACCTCTGCAGTCTCCATAACACTCTGTTCAGAGAAGTGGATTTCCCAGAAAAATTGGAAGCTCTGCAGTCCAGTTATCCCCTTGAAAGAACCTGGCTTATATGGTTTTCAGAATAAAGGCTTTGTACAAGTTGTTTTGTGAGTAACAACCCAGCCAGGAGCTGCTCTTGAAGGTCATTCAGGAGCCATAGCTGGTAGTGCAAGTGGCCTCTGATTTGGTTAACAAAACTTGCTGTAGGGGCTAGACTGACTTTGTTTGTTCCTTATGTCTCCTACTGTAATTCAAGTCTTTTATTCAGCTATAAATCTCCTCTTGAAGTCTGGGATTTTGTAATCTGAGCCACAGCTCTCTAGTGGTGTCAGCTGAGATGGGCCCTTGAACTACAGCACTGGAGGCTGCTGCCAAGCATCTCCTCAGTCCCCCTGCCCTCTGGGGAGGTTGAGGAATTGTGTTTCACATCACAAGCTGATGGAGAGGTGGGTGAAGCAAGGGCTGGCTGGGTACCTGTGCCTCGAGGCCCGGAGGGAATGGCTGAACTTATTTTTTATCCTGCAGAAAAGCAGTCTCAGGGGGGACTTTTGCGGTCTCCACAATTCCCTGACACAGGAGGGTGCAGTCAGGTTGGGCTCTGCTCCCAGGGAACAAGGAAGAGAGGGAACGGCCTCAAGTTGTGCCAGGGGAGGTTCAGATTGGACATTAGGAGGAATTTCTTCACTGAAAGATCTGTCGAGCATTGGAAGGGGCTGCCCAGGGAGGTGGTGGAATCACCATCCCTGGGAAGTGTCCAAGGAATGACTGGATGTGGCACTCAGTGCTCTGGTCTGGTTGATGAGGTGGGGGTTGGTCACAGGTTGGGCTTGACCTTGGAAGTCTTTTCCAACCTTAATGGTTCTGTGATCTTGTAAAATTCATTTTTGCTAGAGCAGTCACTCCAAAGGCTTAACACTTAAGTTTTGCCTGGTAAAGGCAGCTGGACAGAAAACAGAGCACCTTGGTGCTCCAGAGGGATTCACAGAGCTCGCTGCTGCCTTCTCGCTGGCTTTTCTCATTTCCTTCCTTTTAAAGGGAGATACTTTCAGTGCTTAATTACTAAGTTAGAGCTGAGACTGAGTTAATCTCCAGACATGCAGCAGCAGCAGTCTCTTGTTACACTTGCCCACTTTTACAATGGCAGTGATGGTGCTGTCCCCCCTTTGGGGCTGGGATAAGGGGCCTGACGAGTGCAGGGGTGTACTGGAGGCATGGACAGCAATGTCAATCTTGGCACTTCTCATCTCCAGCGTGCTGAGCTTGCTGAGAAATGAGAAAACATGAGCTTTTCTCTGGGAAACTAAAAATCCAGGCTGGGCTGGGTTAGCACCCCTTCCCTCTGGCAGGAGGATAATTTGTCAGACGGGTGCAAACCAAGCTGTGGATGGACATTATCAGGGAGCACTTGCCTAGTCCAGAGGCTTTGGGCAGGAATATCTGTCCCACCTGGCCTACCTGGCAGTCAAACTGCTGTCAAGAGAATTGGGTGGCTCCTTTTAGCTAAGCCCTCTTTTCCTCAGGCTGCACGGTTACAGCTAAGTTTCCAGCCTTCTCTATATCCCAGTTACTCCTCAAATGCTTGGTTTGCTTGTTTAAAGTAGTCAATGATTGCCCTCTCCTGGCTGGTCTCTCTTACTGCTGCACTACAGCGCTGCTTTTTGGAAGAGCACTTTTCCAAGCTCGGTGGGAAGCTCCAGGCTGACTCTCCCGACTCCTAGCTGGATGACACACAAGGTGAATTGGGTGTTCGTTCTCTAATTGCAAACCCCACTTCTGAACTCTTCAGAACCCTCTATTCTCAAGCAATTTGACACCAGATTGTATCTGATTTGAAGAAAACGTTTATTGCCCTGTGTGGGGTCAGTTCCCTGCGCTCCCAGGCCAGGGAGTACCTGGAGCAGGTGATGCTGTGACTGCAGCCACAGGCTCTGGGTGTGGGCTGTTGCTGCCTTCGGCTTCTTCCACTTGACACACCTCCTGTCAAAACAACAGGGTAAGTGAATCTGCCAAGGTGCCAGCAAGGGAGAGTTCACTCAAGAAAAATGTGTTTTCCTTTCCTATTTTAGCTGATTATGTCTGAGGGCTTCCCTGTGCTGGCACAGACTCTGCTTGCCCAGGCTCCTGCTGGTGCCATTTTCCAGGCCTGTACTGGAAAGAAAAAACCAAGTTTCTGGGGCGAAGTTGGGCTCTGAAGGAAAGGGGGAGTTCAGACTTTGGGGGAAATAAGTAAAAAGCTTGTGCTGCTCAGGCACTCAGCATAAGTAAAGTTCTGTTAATGCCTGCAGCTGATGCGGGGATTTGTGGATCTGCTCTGGTTTTCTGTTCACATCCACCTCCTTCAGCCTGGTGACAAAGGTCACCAAAGTGTTCTCTGTGTTTGTTTAATTGGTTTCTTACTCCTCAGGTGCAGTGGCTTATTGGCCAGTAATTGCCAACCTTAATTGCACACCAGAGCTTGTAAGCACAGGCAGTCCTGACTAATCCCCCTCATTCTGCCCAAATTTAAATGTGATCCAGAGACTGCAACCTCCCCCAGTCCACAGCTGTGTGCAGTTAATGTAGAGGAGCTGGGCTCTGCCTCCCAGGTGCTGCTCGTTTGCTAAATGGGAGAGCAGACCTGACCCAGCCCCAGGCTTTCACCCTCTGTCTCTGTCCTCCATTCCCCTGAACCTGTGGGGCAGTATTAAAAGGCTGGATAATCGCTGGGGACAATGATTGTCCCCAATCATTGGGGACAATCTTGAGGCTGGATAATTGTTGGGGACAATGTCGGATCCAGCCTGGCAGCTTGGAGTGGGGCTTTGTGCACCTCTGAAAACTCGGAGCCTGCTGATGTGGATGAGCAGATGACCAGGACAGAGCAGCAGAGGTAAGATGTTTTCCACCTTCTCTTTGCAAGCAGGAGCCTCTGTTAAGCTGACTCAGGGTCTGGGTCATTTGCAGGATAAAATGTCTTAAATCAGGTGGCAGAGGTGAGGACTGGACCTGGTTAATATTTTGGTGGAAAACCTGAAGGGAAAAATCCCTGGGGCCTCCTGACCTTTCTGTAGCTCTTGGGGGCAGCTGGTCTTTGCTGGGGAGCAAAATCAGGGGTTTCAAGGCAAAATCAGTAATTTCAGGGCAAAAATCCCTTGCCTATTTCCCCCCTGGCAGGGGTAGGCAGGCTGTTACCAGGGTTCCCCTTGAAGATGCTCAGGTGCAGGCATTTGCTTTAGGGTTGCTATTTTAAACTGCTGTTGAAGCAAGCCTGTGGTTCTTTAATCCCTTAAACAATTTCCAACATCTCGAAAATATGTCTTTAAGACCCCAGTTTGGCAGCTGGAGGTGCAGCCCAGGCTCTTGCAGCCCTGCCTGGCGGGGGTCTGTGGTGGCTTTGGTGACCCTGGCTGTGCCCAGAGTGCCCAGTACCGTTTTCCAGGGCGCATACACGATCTGCTCCGCCCTCAGCCCCAGGCACTCGGCGTGGTGCTCAAATTCCTCCCGCTCGGCTGTGCTTATGCTCAGGTTCCGGGCTGGACAGGGAGAAGGATTTGTCGGGCGTTAGATACGGACTGGTGGCCTCAGCACAGCCCTTTGTGCCATGTCCTTGCTGCCCTCCTTCCCCAGCAGTGCTTGCTGTGGATGTGGTCTGTGTGGGGGTCTCCCACCCCCACAGTGAACACACCTGAACGAAACCAACCTTAGGCATCACTTGTGTAACCCCCTCCCGAAGAACTGTGGTCCCCTGCGCTTAAAGGGGTTGCAGGATGGTTTTTTGATACTCCTGGGTGTCAGGAGGGACCAAGGCAGAATACGGAGGCAGTTTTCTATATGTGTCTTGAAAATCTCTTAAGTGACTGCTTTGCAGCCCGGTGAGATGAAGGGGAGCCTTACCAGGGTCAAAACTGCTGCTTTATGGGTTTGTGGTTAAATCTGATCAGCTTTAGCGCTGCAAAGCCACGTGCTCTGCCCTGGGAGGTAGGTACTGAAATATTGTGGTTGGCATGAAAATTTTGAGATTTTACAATGATACCAATGCTGAATCGTATTTGCTTCCTGTTCTTTGAATATTTATGGTATAAGTGGGTTTGGTCTTTAATTTGCTTTTCCTGCTCTGCCAAGAGATGTGGGGTTTAATGGGGTTTGCAAATCCCATGATTTCACCGTTGGTGAAACCAAGTTGCTGTACAGTTTTAGTTGATAATTTTGTGTTTGGGTCTCCCATGATAGCTTTAAGTTACTTTAGGATGGAGTTTCATACCGTAGAGATACTGCCCCAAATACGTCCTTTCCCTCTGCATTTGGTACTGGATGAGTAAAAGGTTTTCAGAGCTCATGTCCATCAGCATCCCCTCAGTTTGCTGGGTCTTGGCTTGGAGAGAACAGATATACAGTAACTCAGTTTTTCAGTGCTGCAGCAGCAATAAACTCCAGCCCAGGTGTGGGCAGTGTCATAGTCCCTGGGATTCAATCCTCAGTAGCAGATGAGGAAAAATGTCCTGAAATAGGGTGATTTTTTTGGCTCTTATATAAATTATATTTCTTAAAAATGGGGCTGGGGTGTGAAAGAGCTGAAGTCCCCTAGCTCCTGTCCTGCTGTTGGAATGTGCTGGGTTGGGACTCAGGGTATGAAGGGTCAGTGCAAACTGTATCCCAGGGGCTCACAATTCCCACCCCAGACTGGCTCACCCCACTTCCTCAGCAAGGAGGAAGCAACTCAGAACGAGAGGCTTCGTTAATTCACTGAAACCTGCCATGAGTGTTCCCTCCTTCCCCCAAGGGATTGTGAAATAACTTCACAAACAGGATGGTGTTCTCCTGCAGGGATGGGAGTGGATTTGCTCCTGGCACAGCATTACCCTGTGGGTTTCATGTGGCTGGATGATGGGGCTGTGATCCCTGGGGTGCCCCAGGAGCAGGAATAACCTGGGTGCCCCTGGGTTTGGGGAGCTGCTTGGAGCCCACCGAGGCTTCAAACAGGCAAAGAGACTCAGGAATAAAATGCATCGGATAATGTAAAACAGGGACATGGGCCCTTTGGGTGTCTCAATCCACGTGGAACCGTGGGCTGGGTGATAACCCCACCCCTGCTGCTCACCGTGCTTCACCAGCGTGGCATTACCGGCAGTGACTTCCAAGTAGGTGAGGTTGTTGGTATAACATTGGTCCCCCCTGGAGAGAGAGGGGAAGGGGGTGATGCCACGGTCTGGAAAGGACCAGCAAAGCCCCGGCCCTGGTCCTGACCCCACACCGGGCACCTTCCACCTCCTCCTCAGGGTTAATTTCTCTCGCTGTTAAAATCAAGGCGTTTCTCTCGTGCCTTTGCCTGACCTCCAGTGGCAGCTCGTGGTCTCAGCCTTGCAATTGCTCCCCCACCCCTTGGTGGTCAGACGTTTTCCACCCTGAAATAACTGAAACCTCAAAGTGCTGCCTGCGTTGGCACAGAAAAATGCATCCCCTGAAATTCTGACCCTGTGGGGGAAACAGCTTTTGGTGCCTGGCAGAGCCAGCAGCTGTGGCACAGGGACTTCTGGAAAGTTCTCCTCCCCTGGAGAGGTCTTCTCCTTGCTTGCATCCCCTATGCCTGCAGGGCTTGGTGCTGTGAGACCTCTGTGCCCTGCAAAACTTGTCTAAACCTGCGGTCTGTTGAAATAAATAAATAAATAAAGGGGATGAGGGGAGAGGCTGCACAGAGCAGGCAGGAGAGACTCCTTCTGGAGAAACCACTCAGGAACCGCGCTCGTACCTTGCGCTGAAAGGTTTTAGGGCTGTAGCAGGGAGGGGATGGGTCGGGAGCACAGGGACTGCATCTTACACGGCCACGTAGTGGCTGATGAGCAGCTCCTGCCCGCTGGCACCGGGCTCCAAGCGCAGGTAGGCATGGTCAATGAGCAGCATCTCCACACGGTGCTGGGGGAACTGGGCAGCCCCTGCCACGTACAGCCACGTCCCCAGCAGCTGTGGGGAGGGAGGGACAGCGTGTGACAGCTGCTGGGTTTGCAGGAGGAACCCTGAGATTTCCACCCTCCCCGTGGCAAAGCTGATAGTGCTGCTCGTTCTCCCTCTTGCATTTGCAGCGACAAGGTGAAACGTTTGCAAATGAACTTGGGAAAACAAAAAATAGCTGAGCGTGGGGTTTGGGAAGGGTGCTGGCACCGGCTGTGGGTGCCCTGGGTGCTGCGGCAGGGTCAGGACAGCCCGGCTTCGTCGCGGGGGATTTGCACCAAAAAATACCCAGCCCACCCATCTTGTTTCAAGGTCACTGTTGGGGGAACCTGAGAAAACCGGGTAATTCGAGGCGTTCTGGACAGCAAACGTTTCCCGTTTGTTGCAGGCGTTTCACTGACAGCACCTTGGCAGGTGTGCTGGGGGAGCAGTGGGGACAAGGTGGGGTGTTCCCCTTTCCCAAGGGACAGCGAGGCTCAGCAGAGCACCCTCAAGCTCACTGCAGGCGTGGGGCAGCCCCCGAGGCTGGCGTGGGCCCTACCTTGGAGGCCGTGGAGCTGTCCGGGCGTTGGGCTCCACAGGGGACAGCGTCCGTGGGCAGCAGTGCCGCGAGGCCGAGGATGACCACGAGCCCGGCCGTGTCCATGGCTGTCCGAGCACAGTCGTGGACAGAGAGGCGCTGTTGGCTCCTGCAGCTCTGCTGGGAGGGGACAGGATGTGCCCAGGGCTGCCGGATCTGCACCTGTGTCGCAACCGGTGCCTTCTGGGGGCGATGCCCAGGGAAGAGCCACGTGCTTGGCACTTGCCCCAGCCTTGGATGTGGCTGCTGTTGGCAAGTGCTGGTAGGAGTGGGCTGTTGGTGATGCAGTTAGTGCATTTAAAACTTAAATCTGCCCTAAATTTGGTAATTTTCTCCCTGCGAGCAGCTGCTGTAGTCACCCCTTGCTCTGCTAGTGAGAGTTTGTGCAGCCCTCCCAGTGCTGGCTTGGCTGCAGCCCCCCCACCCCAATCTCAGGCAAAGCCCAAGGGGCCGTTGAAAAGAAGGTGCTTTTGCCATCCTTGCTGAAACTAGCCTTAAAAATTGTGTTTATGGGCATCAGAGGTGACCCCTGCCCTGTTGGACACATCCCATGTGGCAGCTCCCTGACCCTCCCTGTCCTGTTGCTGTCCCTGTGTTGTCAGACAGGCAGGTCTTGTTTCCCTGGAATTTTGTGTGCCTTTCCCTCTCTGGCAGCAGAGCCGCCCTGAACACTTTGGTCTGGCTCTGGGTGATGGTTTTTCCCATCCTCTCCCCTTTCCCCTCCTCAGAGACACCTGGGGAAGGTGCAGTGTCACTTCTTGTCACCCCACCCTGCAGTGACCCCTGCACAAGCCTGTGGTGTCGATGGAGCCTTGTGGGATTTGGCTTGAAAACTGAGGGTGGGGATGTTCGGGTGCTAAGAGTGTTGTGATGAGGGAGACTTGAGGGGGTTGGCAGGTTTGTGTGTCACCCTGATGGGTGGGTGCACATGTCCCAATGTCCTGAGGCTGGGAGGGTCCCCTGCCACCACAGAGCTCGTGTGAGGGATGAGCACCTCTGTGCCCACTGCCATGCTTAGCCCTGGCCGGGTTTTGTCTGGAGCATTTCACATCTCTGGGTGGGTTTGGAGATGCAGCACCATGGGCAGGACAGGCAGGAGGGCATCCCAGAGAAGATGGAGAAGGAGCAGCCAGTGGTTGAAACACAGGAGTTTTTATTTTGGGCTCAGTTGAGAACAGTGAAACTGGGTGTTTAATCCAGGAGGACAGTTCCAAAACATGGGCAGGATAAGAGGTTCTGAGGCTGTGCTGAGCCTGGCTGGGGCTGGAGGAGGATGAGGATGGAGCAGCTGACCTGGTGCACGGGGGTTACCCCAGCTGTGGATCTGCATTGTCTTCACTCCCGGGCGAGGGACAGGCGTGCTATGGGAGAGAGGAGATTGGCTCTCGCAGCTCCCTCACCCCAGAACCACCAGGAATGGCTGGGGTAGGATGCTCGAGGAGGAGTGGGGATGCACAGCAGGGAAGCTGTGCTGGGGGACTAAACTTACATTCCCCTCACACCCCCATCCCAGCTGGAAACAGAACCTGGCCTGGGGCTCATCCGCCCCAGGAAGGGGATTGTACCTCTGTGGAAGTGTAGAACACATCCTCCTCAGTGAAGCCCAGGCACTGCAGGTGGGCTTTGAACTCCTCCATGTGCTCCTTGCTCACGTTGGGTGTCCGTGCTGTCAGAGAAATGGAGAAGGGGGGAGAAGAAGTGGAGTTTTAGGGTTGTTTTGCTCCTGGGTGATCCCCATAGTGCAGATGGGGAGCTCACTGCCTGTCTCACTCTTTCCCCTCTCTGTATCAGGGGAAAAGGGGCTTTTTGCCCTGCTTGTGAGGACTGATGTCCATGCCACTTGATTTGTCCCTGGGGAAGCACCTGCTCACCTGAGAGACTCAGATTTGGGAAGTCAATGTTGATGTGGTTCAGGATCAGCAGGTTTTTGTCACTTTGGATCACTCTGGCCACGGAAACCACCCCGTTATCAACTGGAAGGTATGGAGAGAGTGAGATTTCCCCACTGGTGAGAGTCCCCATGCTGATGCTCATCACCTTTTTATCTTTGCAACTCATCCCAGTGGGGACCACTCTGGTCCCACAGTCCTGCCATAGGCGTGGTGTGTGGTGGAAGAAGTTGTTTCTCCCACCTCCAGACATGTTTTTAGGTGTAAAAGACTCAGGGTGCCAAGCTCTGGGGGGCAGAAGCAGGAGAGTTCAAGGAGTGGCTGAGTCCCCACACCCCATCCTATCCCATCCCAAAATGGAGCTTTACCGTGCATCATGGTGGAGTTCTGCTGAAAGACCCGGACCTTGCTGGAGTTCCTCACCACACATGTCTCATTCCTGTGGGGCACAGAGGTCAGAGGGAGCAAATACCCCCAAGCTTTCCCCAACCAAACCTGAGGGATTTGGAACATGAGCAGGATGGCAGAGCTTAAATGAATGTGGCATAGCTGCTCTCCAGCCCCAGATTAGTGGGGTGTCTCAGCCCAGAGGATGACACCAGGGGGTAGAAATGCCCCTGGGGGTGAGGGAGCCAGATCAGGGTGTGAATCCCTGTCCTTACATTCTTATGATTTCGATGATGTTGAGCTCATCCTCGTGGCTGCCGGGAGAGAAGGAAAACGCCTCAAATGTCACTGCTCTCATCTCTTCCAGGTGAGGGGGATACTTGGAGGCACCGGCAATGTAGAACCACTGTCCCAGGAGCTGCAGAGGAGGGGAGCAGGGTGGGGAAGGTTGGAGGGGCTGTGCCAGGTTCACCAGCAAGCACCCCATGAGTGAAAGAATGCTGTGTCCTATTTCCCACAGCCAGGAGCACCCCTTGTAGGTGACTGCCCTGGGCAGGATCCAGGTTGGGTGAGGGTCTCTGGGCTTTGTCCTCTTTCTGTTAAGGCACTACTCCAGCTCCCAGGATACCCATTTCCTTGTGCAATAGTGTTTCTCCTGCTCTGTGCCAGGCTGTCATTGAGTTCCTCCCATTATAAGCTCCCGAGGGATTAAATACTGTTTATGCAGTGAAGGGTTTGCGGATGGAGATTCGTGACCTAAGCCACCATCACTTGAAGGACTTAAAATAGAGTGGTGAGGCGCTGGCATGGTGCTGCCCAGCCTGGTTTGCAGGGAGATGGGAGCAGGACCCCCCAAAAGTGCCTGCTTGTGAGATTATGGGCGCAGAGCTGCAGGGCTTCACCCTTCCCTGTGCTCCTGTGCAGCAGTCTGGATTTTTTTGCAGGAGAACAAACATGGACAGGCAGTGAGAGAAACACTGAGCTGCCAATGCTCCTCCCATAACCTCCTCCTGAATCCAGAAGGGCTAGGGCTGCTGAGAGGAGGATGGGTGCCTTGGATGAGAGCAGGGCTTACCTGAGGGATGGTGCTGTTGTCGAAGGTGACTGGGATGAGCGGGGCGCAGCTTTGGGGCTCGGTGGCCAGGGCGAGGGGCAGCCCCAAAAGGAGGGTGAGGGTGGCCAACATCTCCTGTCCGTCCAGGGGGATGCTCCTGCTCTGCCAGGCTGTCCCTCAGCTCTGTCCCTTATATAGGGCTGCCAGCAAAGCTGGACACCCCCAGCACCAACGTGCCTGTTCCGCTGCAGGGCTGTTTGCTCAGGCATGAAGCAATAGCAGGTGGAGGAAA
Source organism: Tichodroma muraria (assembly GCA_013390105.1). Taxonomy (NCBI): domain Eukaryota; kingdom Metazoa; phylum Chordata; class Aves; order Passeriformes; family Sittidae; genus Tichodroma; species Tichodroma muraria. The sequence goes on along the minus strand of WAAG01060329.1, from coordinate 196,249 downwards.
TTCAACTTGCAAAATCTTGGATTTCTCCAGCATAAAAGGAGGAAACGGCCCCCACTGCCAACCTAATGCTTCCCCAACGCAGGCTTCTGTTCTCAGAAACTGCAATTAATTTTGTGGGTGCCTGGTGAAGTGCTCGGCAGCTTCAGGTGTGTTCGGAGACCTTGGGGACGCTGAGGGCAGCAGGACGTGGCTTTCAAGGGCAGAGAAACCCTCATGGAGATGGCTGGTTGGCAGCTGTAAGAGCTTTGGTCCACACTTGCCTTGTTTCCCCAAGGAAAACACAAGGATTTTGTGCTTTGCGCGAGGGTTCAGGTGTGCAGGTGCCACGGGGGATTCCGTGGGGTAGGGGCCTTGGCTTTGAGGCAGGGAACTCATCAGTGCGCTGGGCTCAGACGTTTTAAAACCCGTAAATTACAACTTCTTTAAACGCAGCATCTCCCTGTTTAACAGCGCCGCACAGCTCCTCTAATGCCGGCGTCGTAATTAAGTGCGGTGATGCATTAATTAAACGCGTTTGCTCTCGCCCTGCCCTCAGCAGCTGCCCGGGGACCGGGCGCTCCGGGCAGGGCTGGTGCCAGCGGTGCCGGGAAGGGGCAGAGCGGGGCTGGGCAAACACGGCCCAGCCCCTCCCGCTGCCCCTGTCGCAACCGGCACCGGCCAAGGCAGCTCCAGGGCGTTTTGCCCCAAAAACCCAGGATTGTTTCCCCCTTTGCTCCCTTCTTTCCCTTTGCCGCCCTCTTTTTTTT
>WAAG01060329.1:167219-193352 GCA_013390105.1 Tichodroma muraria | reverse complement strand
AAAAAAAAAAGGAAAAAGAAAAGGAGAGGAAAAAAAGCTTTAAGGAGAACAAATGGTAACTGCAGCCTTGAGAAAACACAAAACCGATGGCATGGGATGAGAAATGGAGAGATCTGGAGTATGGAGGTGTGCAGGGAGGCAGTGAGTGATGGATGGTGGTGGTGATTTTGGCCTGGGGATGAGGTATTTCTGGCAGGGGCTGCGTGGAGGGCGAGGTATTAGGGACAGATCCTGTTAACCTTTTCTGATGGTGGCTGGGAACCAACCAGCAGGCAGTAGTGACAAAAAGAAAAAAAAAATACACAAAGAGAGACTCACAGATAATTTCTTTTTCCCCTCAAAAAAATAAAATCCATAGTCCATATGAGACATGAAAACTCCAAACAGGCACTGAAGAGTTTGATACAGTACAGCTCTGATTACATCAATATTATTCCTTATATAGAATTAAAGATTACCATAATTAAACTCTTTAAAAAAAAAAATCCTCCAAATTTACATACAGAGACTAAATTTCTACAAAACTTAACAAAACAAAACCCTTCCAAGCTCGGCTGGGTTCTGAAACAAGGTACCATCATGTCAGTCTTGACAGAGAGGCCGAGGGAAGAGCTGCAGAGCTGGGTTTAAACGTGAGCTTAGTCCAGGGAGTCTTGTGGGCAACTCAGTACAGCCCAACTCAACCAACTCCAGAGGAGCTCTCTGAGGCTCAACACTTCTACATGAGCTGTGTCCTTCACTCCCCTCCCAAAGCAGTGAAGTGCTGATGAAGGGAAAAAAAAAAAGCAAATTTGCTTGTAAATTATCCTGTAAGTGGTGTTGGCTGTGGTGTGAGTTGTGTTATTGACACCCATGGCCACTGAAGGATCCCTTTTAAGGTGGCTGTTTCTCTGATTTAACTGTAGAACATAATCTCCTCTCTGCCCAGAGAGATGATTCTACGGGGCTTTTTTTTTTGGGTCTGTGGCAAGACATTGTAGCACCTTCACAACCTTAAATAAAGTCATATATATAAAATAACACACTTTTTTAAGAGCACCAGAGACTTCACAGTGAGAGGTAGAAACAAATCAGATGAGCCCATTCCCTCTCTCTATTTTAGCACCAATCTCTTCCCCTCTCCTCTTTCCATTCCCCCTTCTTCTCTCCTTCTCCAACAGCACACGTTGAGAGGGAGTGTTGATTAAACTCAGGGAAGGAGGAACTTGGCTTTTTCTTTCTTTTTTTTTTTTTTCCTTTTTCTTTTTGCTTTAAATAATATAATATATATATTTTGTTTCTTCTAATATTGCACATCAAAATGCTTCCTGTACACAGAGCAGCCAGATTCAACTTGCAGCTCCGCCTGGGAGACCTGATGCAGCACGTGGCTGTCCAGAAGGCAACAAGCTCTGAGAGGGAAGCTCTATTTTTTTAATTATTTTTTCCAATGGAAACAACATTTGGTAACTCAGGAACCAGACAAAAATGGGTGGGTGGGTGGATGGGGAGGGGTGGGGAAAGAACAAAAAAAGCCCACACGCTGCAAGTCGCTTGAGGTTTCTCTCAATGTTTTCTTTGGTCATGGAAAAAGCTTTGTGTGTGGAACCACAACATCCAGTCCCCTGATCCCTTTCCACTGCTCACGTCCTGACTGATGCCCGCTTCCCCCACGTCCTTGTTCTTCCTCCTTTCAACAACTGGCTGAGTTCAGTAGATCGTGGGTTCTTGGAGACCTTGAGCCAAAGGCTGGAGCAAGAGTTGACCCAAAAGATACAGCCCAGCTGTCCTTGCTGCAGAGAGGGGGGGAGCCCCTGTGAGGACAGGCCAGTCGTGGGATTGCAGCCTCAGAGCCCGGGTTCCGTGGCTTGGTTCAAAGGAAGCAGACAGGGCCGACCTCGAGGTGATACTGCTGTCCTGGCTCGGATGGGGGCAGGTTGTAGATGTTGACAATTGGCAGCTGCTGAGGGTCCTGTGTCCGAAATGAAAAGAGGGTCCGATGCCAGTGTCCATCTTTGATCTGTGTGGGGAGGGGGGACAGAGAGAAAGCTGATGAGCCAGGGGGTCAGTCCTGCTGGAAAGGAACGTGTTACATGAGCCTGAAAATCCCTCTGTGAGACAAGGGACTGTCCCTTGGGCTGAGCAGGGCTGTTTAAACTCAGGGGTGAGTTTAGAGAGCATTTTGGGGAACCCTTTATCAGGCTGATGAGCGGTACCACCAAGCTAATCCTAATGCTGGGAGCCTGGATGCAGCCCTGTGTCTCCTGACTGCCTGGCACCAGGCAAGGGCCACGGTCACCACCCATGGGGAGCCATTCCCCCTTCTGCCATTTAACTACTGCTATCCACGACGAGTAACTTCAGAATTTCATCTTTTGCTTTCTATTTGAAAGCCATCTGCTTCGCAGGAGCTGCTCTAGCATCCTGGACTGGAAAATTAGTGGAGAACTGGTAAACCTGACCCGCCTCCCTTGTAGGACGAGCAGCATAGGTGTTACTTGAGCCCCAGAGTGGGCTCTGGCATTTCTCTCCACTTCTTCTTCCCTCTTTCACAGCAACATACCTTGCAATCATCAGCTGCCACTTCTGGCCTGAGCTGCCCACTGGCTTCAAACACCTGCCCGTTCCAGGCCCTGAAGCGCACGGCCTTTTCCGAGGGTTTCTCAGAGGAGCCCTCCCGCCAGACAGAGGTGTTCAGGCAGTGGATGGTGATGTGCTGCACCACCTCCGAGCTCAGCAGTCGCAGGAAGTTCATCTGGACTCTCCCGATGTCAAAATCCAGCTGTAAGGTGACAGAGAGGTCATAGGGGCACCCTGCAGAGGGGCTGAGGGGTGCAGGGTTAGGCAAGGTGGGATAGCAAAGGGGGTCCCTGTCCTCTGCTTCATTCTGCACTGGTGTCCAGAGCTGGACCTGGTGTGAATATGGGCATGAGGGCCAGAGGCCAAGTCATTTTGGAAAGGGACACAGCAGGTCCTTTGCTTTGCAGAACAAACTGGAAGGTCCTTAAGTAGAAGGAAAAGAATGTAAACTTCAAATTCAATACAACTTGCAAAGCAGGTTCCAGTTCATCTGCAAATGAGCCTGGGATATTGCTATTTGTATTTTTAGTACAGGTACTTCCTCAACAAAAATCCCATAGCAATAACTTCACTGGAAACTTGTGTATTTAAGCTGATCTCACTTCTCCAGGTAGCAGAAAACAAAATGTGAGAGTGACCCAAACATAAGTCAATAAAGCAGCATGTTTGTGAAATTACTGGTCACGTTAAGGCTATGGGTTCATTAAACATCACTGGAACACATGGCTTTGTCTTGACAAGAGCCAATAACAGCCTTAGGTGTTTTTTTTAAACTCCTTGGAGCAGTTCTGGGTGTTCCAGTTGCACTGGTGCTCCCCCAAAGCTGTGTGCTGTGTCCTTGTGGTCACTGTCCGGTGTCCTGGGAGAACACACGTTGCGTAAATATTTGGCAATAGCAGCGTGGGAAATGCTGCTCTGGGGCTGAGCTGTGCCTACCTTGGAGACAGTGACGGGGCTGAGACACGTCTGGCCACCGTTGGTGAAGTTACAGATGACCTGAATGGTGTCTGAGGAACAGCCAAGATTGGGGTCAATCCAGTAGGTACCTGAGGAAATGGAGGATTTGGGGGTTAATGAGGACGCTTAACCTTTTCTGTGAATGCAAAAGGAGAGTTTTGGTCCCAGGGAAGGAGACCATGTGCAACAGCCCTGTGGAAGATGCAGCCTTTGCACATTGGGGACTTCGTACCATCGGTCATCTTCTGTTCACAGTTCATGAGGTCCCGGCAGATGCGTGCAGGGTTTTCCTTGGTTCCCAGGGGTCTTTTGATGCTCTGAATGAGGTTGCTGAGGTAGTGTAGAGTCTTAAAGATCTCCCCTCCATGGTCCAGCATGAGAAGGTCTGGATGTTGGTAACCCTGGAGAGAAAAGAAGGGAAGTCAGGGGTGCCTTGGGGGCACGGGGTGCTCTAACCATGAGGATTTCTGCATCATTTTGAGTAAAATCAGTGGTCAAAGACAAGCTGTGCTGGCTTGGGGCCAGAGAGCCACAGACCCTGCATTGTCCCAAACAGGACATTGCTGAAATCCTGGCAAAGTCACGATGGCAAAGTCAGGAGGTCTGAAGCTTCACAAATCAGTGACACAACAGAACTATATCCTTTAACTGGACCTTTGCCTGCATAAATTCCAGATATTCCACTAGAACAGTGACAAATTTGTTTTGTGTAAACTTTCTGCACACAGAAAGCACTGACGAGACCATTCCCAGTCTCCAGCTCAAGCAAAGAGCAGGGAGTTAGAAAATGCCCTCGTACCTCTCTCTTGAGCGCGGTGTTGGAGTCGATCAGTGTCTGGAAAGCTGCCCCAAAGCCATCTTGTTGCTGGTGTGGTGTGAAAGAGATGGAAACTGAGACTGTTAGAAGTTGAACGTGCCCTGATGCAAGAAAACACTTCTCAATCTAAGGCTGCTGTTCAAGCATTGCTCTGCTAACAGAGCATCTCCTGCTGGGCCCGAGTGTGTGTCTTCAAGGTCCCAGCAGCACCTCGGCTCTGCAGGACTTGTTACCATCATTAACAAACATACAGAGAAAGGCAACTTACAAATGAGGCTGGAACTCCTGGTGGTCCCTGAAAATCAGAGGGAAAAAGGGGCATCAGCCAGAGAGCTGGTCAGTCACCGTTGCACAGATATTCAGCCATGGCCTTTTGAAATCCCCATCCCCCTGGAGCCCCTCAGTGCAGAGAAGCGAGAGAGGCAACAATGCTGTCTCTATAAAACTCTTGGGGATGGTTTGGACTAAAGCACAAGAAACACTGCTCTATTCACACACATGGTTTTGCATATGAGGAATGGGGCTAAGCCATAATTTCCAGTGAGGGAACACTCCCTCTGGAGAGTATCATGGCAATCATTTCAGCTCGTTTCAATCATGAACTCTTCCCACAGATACGTACCGGAGGGCCAGGGTGTCCTCGTGGGCCTGGAGGACCCTAAAGACAGAGTGGCATCAGTTAGTAAAATATCTCCAGTTTTTCATGGTTTTTACCAGCAGGAATCTGTTCCCAGCTGGATTTTTGGCACCTCACAGCAGCCCTCAAAAAAAACCCCCCAAAACCAAAAAAACAAACAAAAAAAAATCCCTCAAAACTTTTGAAAGACAGAGGGTGGCCCCATTTTGTCCCTGCTCTGGGTACATCTGTCTACACCTGGTCTATTCCTGCTGCATCCCTTGTTCCCAGCCCTTTCAGCTCCCCAGCTGTCACTAATGCCATGTCCCCAGGTACTCATCACTCATGCAATTACCCATCCTGAAGCTTTACACTTGCTAAAAGCAACTGTTTTATTTGGATACAAGATATCAGTCAGAAAAAGGGATGGCAGATACTTACCCTTGGACCTTGAAGACCCTGCAGGGAAAAAAAAAAAAGGTGCAGAAGCTGTCAGAAAATGCTCATTACTGACCCAAAATCTCCCTGTACACCCATGTGCTGTTCCCAAGGTGCCTGTGGTCACAGCAGAGCCAGAAACAAACTCTTGATTGTTCAAATCAGGGACCCTCTTAGGGGCACCCGGGGTGGGACCAGCACTTACCATCTCCCCACGGCTGCCTTTGTCTCCCTTGGGCCCCTGCAAAGCACAGGAGGTGGCTGTCACTGACCATTCACCAGCTGCCCTGCTGTGTACTGACCCCCAGGAGCTCCTTGCAAGGACTCAAGTGCATGTCTAACTCATCAGCTCAGGCTGTCATATTGGCCTCCCATCCCAAGGCAAAAAGTGCCATTCCTGGCTGTTTTGGCAATGTCTGAGTTCACCTTACTGCTTTTTATCTCTGCCAGTAGCAGCCTCTGGACCAAGCTCTGAGTGGTGCCATGCTTGTGTTTTCACAAAGCGCTGATCTGATCTTTCATCTCTGTTCAGGGCCTTTGGCATTTTAGGGCAGGCAAGGGTTTTCAACACTTCCCAAAATCAAGTGGTTCCCAGTGTAATACATTTAAAAAAAAAAATATAAAAAAATTAAATATGTTTCCCCCTGCCCCAGGCCAAGTTCTTTGGAAAATCTGGTTTTCAAAAATCTGCAATAACATTCTTGTCTTCCAGTCTATTGAAAACCTCGCACTTATGTATTGCTGCTCCTCACTTTTCAGCTAATAATCTCCCAGCAACTGTCTATGCAGCCAGAGACTAAGCCTGAACTTTTTCTGAAGCTCCTGATCTTAAAACCCATTTTGTTTTCCTGATTACAGCAGGATTTGAGGGTTACTTATGCTGGCCTCAAACACGGTGGATCTCACGCACTCAAGCTCTTCTAAAAAATGCAGGCAGGAAAGAAGCGTGGTACTTACAGGGCTTCCCGTGGGACCCTGAATGCCGAGAGGACCAATAATTCCTTCTTTTCCCTAGAAAAAAAGAGACACGTGAACCACCACGTGGGACCTGGCAGTCATTTTCACTAGGGCAGACTCAGTGAAGACACTGAATCTTTGCTGCTTTTCAGCAGCTTGGTGGTGGTATTTGCTGTGGCTGCAATAAAAAAAACAAACCACATTTCAAACTGCAAGTCCAAAGAGACAAGTCCTCACAGTATGGTTGTCATGAGCCTCGTTAAACCTCTGAAATTCCATAAATAGAAGGATTTCAGTGTAGCTCTGTGCAGTGTGGCTGCCTCCAAGCCCTGTGCAGGTGTGGTCACCTGCAGCTGTGGGGCTCAGAGGTGGTGCCATGGCCTTGAGCACCGTGCTCCCCACAGCCCCTGGAGCCTCACAGAAACAGGGGTGAGGGAAGAAGATCCTCCCAAACCCACGAACTGGAAAACCACTCACCATGAGACCCGGTGGCCCACGTGGTCCCTGAATGCCTTTGAACCCAAGGTCTCCTGGGGGGCCCTGTGAGCAATAAAAAATGAGATGTGAGATCCACTAAATAACCAAGCCCTGTGTTTATGCCCTTGCTTAGAGCCCTGCTTTAAGGACAGGGGTGCTGCCTCTTGTCTATGGGACTGGGAAGATCCAATTTGTTGTAAATTCTTTTCCCACTCCTGTTTTGCAAGGCTTTTACTTTTGGCAGAAAATAAACAGTTTCCTCTTCACCAGGGAAATTATATGCTGATAAAATGAGTCTAAATTTCAAGTCAAGGCTCTCAGTGTTAGGGATGCACCGGTGTCTCAGGTGCAGGCTGATGGTTGATGCTGGAAATACAAATGTCAGAAAGGAGGAAAACAGCCACAGAACTTCTAGGACAGCCCTTTTCCTCCAACAAAGCATATGTAAGCACACACTCACTCAACAAATGAAGATTCATGAGCTGAAGAAAGTTGGGATTAAAATTCAATTCCCACAGTCTCTGCAGAGCTGCTAGCAATGCAACAAGTGTGGCATTACCTGTCCCCAGTAAAGTGAGGCTAGAAAACCATCTGGTCACCAGCAGCCTCTTACCTTTGGCCCAAACAGTCCTGCAATCCCTGGAAATCCTGCCTCGCCGAAGTCTCCCTGCACGTGACAGCCAAGACAAATAAAAGAACAAAGGACAACAGTAAATTCACACTGATGGCTGGAGATGTCACTCAGAGATGCACCAAGAGTTCAGCAGCTCCAGAGAAAGAGAAATCTGTGAGTGCCCCTCAGTCTAAGCAGGACTGATGAGAAAGGAGAATGAAAAGAACCTGGAGGTGGAACTACACAAACAGGCTAGAAGCACCTCACTTGATCCCTTAGATCTCACCAATGCCACCTTTTTGCCCCCCAAATAGGAGGCAAACCTACACTATTCCTAGCAGATGCTTCTCTGGCTTGGCCCAGCAGAAGCAGGATGAAGAGCATCTACTTTGAGATTGATCTTGGAATTTCATGCTGCAAAAGAACAGCCTCAAAGTTCTTTAAAACAAGCTCCTCTTTTATTTCTAATACAAACTGGACTGACCTACTAATTCGAACTGTAATTTTAAACTATGCTCGTTTAAGCTGTTAAAAAAGTGCACGTTCCTACAACATTACCTCCCACTCAAGCCCAGGAAAACCATGCATATCCCCTAATTCTTTTCATATTCAACTCTGCAGGGATTTTTCCTCAATTTAGTAAGAAAAATAATAATAAAATAGTTGAAAGACCATCGAGCTTGAATCAGCACATAGCATGTACTCTGAGAATAAAAAAACCCACCCTGGGCAGCATGTCCTTATGTAAACATCCTCCTTTCACCATGTTTGAGATGGTCATCCTTTGATATTTTTGGGCTTCTCAGATGTCAAAATTCAAGATGATTCAATGTTATAAAAAAAAAAAAGGGGCCAGAAACCTTCACCAGATGATTCTTCTCCAGTGTTAGGAACATCAGAGAGAGATAAGGCTTGTTTGGCCTTTTTGGCAGGACTGTCCCACCCATTCTGACTGTGCTTTTTGGGGTGCATTACAATGGCTTGTTCACTCAGTTGTGAATGACCCAAGTGATGGGAAAAGTGAACCCTTTATTGCACGGTTGTTCCAGCATCAGCCTAGAAACCTCACTGTTAGGAAGTTATCCCTTGAAAAAATACATGACAGTGAGAAACTGCTTGGCAAGAAAGCGCTTGGTTGGACTTGGTGGAGTGCAAGAAGCTTTCCAAGGATACAAATTGATTTAACTGCCCATTTCTGGGTCCTGGAAAGAAAGACTGCTACTAACAGGGGACCAAGGTCTTTCTTGAATTAGGAGAACCAGCCAAGCCTTCTTTCTAGAGGAATTTCAGGCAAAAGCACATGGGAAGTCAGAAGGGTTTAAATGTCATGGAGTTATCTTAGCCAAAGGGACACGGTCACTAGTCCTGCAGCAGATCAGGCAGTGACAATATGGAGCAAAGGAATGTGTCACTTGTGCCACAGAGACAAAATAATCTGTGAGACTGATCTATGATCAATGATAAAATGATATATATATGGTGTTGCTTACTGCCTTTCAGCTTAAAAACTGCTAGCACGAGGTTTTATCTAAAATAGCCAAACAAGTGTATTTTAGTTGAGTTAGTTTGGGTTCATTCTGTGGCTCATTTCGTATCAGTCCTAATCTCTGTCCCAGAATCATGCTCAAGCTGGACATGGGCGCCCCTGTAAAGACCCCCCCCAGGGATCACCCTGCTGTCCAAGCCTGTGGATCCGCACCCTCTCCTGCAGGAGAAGCCTGGAGTCAGCTCTGATCAGCTCCATCCCCACTAACCGGCTGTCCTTTGGGTCCTGGGTCGCCAGGGCTCCCTGGAAGGCCCATTCCTCCCGGTGATCCTCGCTTCCCCGTTTGGCCACTCTGTCCAGGCAGTCCTCTTTCACCCTAAAAATAACAGAATTCAAGCAATTCCAAAGGACAGGAGCTAAATATAACAGCACTCAGCTGAAATAGCCATAGATGGAAGGCTGGAAAAGCTGGCTCATTGGGGTAAGGAATGCAGTTCCACCAGGGGATGCCCCAGGTCTGCTAAGGCAGGTTGTTCAGGATGCACAGGGTGAGACCAAGGTGGGAACGGCTGTGTCCCCTCCTGGGCTGCCTACAGAGCAGGAGCCTCAGCAGAGCTGTCCCACCTGCACGGGGGTAGGGAGAGAAAGGGGATCAAATGTCTTCTCTTTGCGATTCCTACGTTCTTTGTCCTGCCCTGCAGTTTCCCACAATCTCTTCCCCCAGCAGGCTGGCAATTGATGATTAATTCATGGAAAATGCTGAAGGCATGCCAAGAGCAGGACTTCAATCCAGAGGCCTGCTGTTAACTCTACAACTTCAATCCAGAAAGAGCTTTCTGCCACCCAGCACCCCACTTTGCTCCCCACCTCTTCCCCTTGCCAAGTGCCAGGAGCAGCACAAGCTCCAGCTACTCGGTCTGGGGCAGACTGGGAGAGAGGAGCGAAGGCAGGGAGAGCCTAGGATGGTGGAACAGCCGGAAAAGGGGCAACAAATTCCCCTGGAGGCAGGGTGTGAGTGTGTGACAAGGACACAGAGTCTGTCAGTCACCTCCTGTTGTACTGCCCAAGGCAGCTGGAGGGCAGCAAGTGACAGATCAAGGGCGATGTGCTAACGCAGCCCTAATTTGAATCAGATCCCGAGCCTCTCCAAGCCCAGCTGGAGTCTTCCTACAAACGACTGAATTGCTGTGGATCCAGTTTAGGTCCTGTGGTGAGCCTGGATCAGGGCAAGGACCAGGAAGAAACCCCAAGGTCACAAAAGCAGCTTGTCCCTGCTTCCACCCAGCGTGATGTCCAAGCCCATACTGGCTCCAGTCGTTCTAACCCAGTAAATATGCTAAAACCCAAGCAGCATAAGTTTCCCTCCAGCAGTTCAGATCTTGCAGAGCAGCTAGAACACCTGAATCTCCCATAGAGTTGTCCATTCTGGACACCCTACAGGTGGGCTGTAGCAGCTCCTCTGCAATTTCTCCATGGTTTTTCTAGCCAGGTTTCTAATAATAAGAGACTCAAGTGTTTGTAGTGTGAGAATGTGTGTCTGTAGGCTCCTGAGCTCCTTTGGTAGAGGAGGAAAGGTCTCTGGGACATTCAGCTGCTGTGTACATCAGGAAAATGGATGGAGGGATGAGAAGAAAGATTTATAGAGCCTCTAGCTAAGTGAAAGATGGCAGCAGGAGCTGAGATTATAATAGACCTTGGAGAGTTCAAGCTCAGAGGCATCAGGCTCATAGACTGGATCACCCACATCAGCATCTTAGGGAGTCAGAAACTCACCTTGAATCCTGGTGGTCCCTGGGCCCCTGGGAGTCCTGGCACGCCGGGGTTCCCTCTCTTGCCTGACATCCCGGTCACACCTTCTTCCCCATCGTCACCCTGCTCTCCCTAGAAAAGAAACACACAAGAGGTCATGAAACAAAACCCTTCCCCCTTCTGCACAGCTTCCAGGGGGACAGGGGAGTGGTGGGATTGTGCCCTCAGCAAGAGGGGGATAGGCTTGCAGGGGTGGGTTTGCAGATGTGGAGAGAGCTCTGTGCACGTGTCTGTCAGGCTACAAACCCCACTTTATTTACAGACCTGGTCATAGCAAAGGCAGCTATGTGCGAGTGATATGTGAAGAAGATCCACTCTGGGTACTTGATAAACTGGAACATCCACAGCTGGATCACATAATTTGTCCTGTGCTACCTTTCAGTTTCCCAGCTCCAACGCTGTGTTTGCTGTAGATGCCACAAGGTCGCAGTTGAAGCTTACCAGCATCCCAGGCACGCCGTCCTTCCCGGGCACTCCGTCCACTCCAGGGGCACCCTCTTGACCCTGCCTTCCCACCACTCCTCGAGGACCTGGTAGCCCAAGGATGCCCTAAAATCACACAGGTATTAGAGAAGGAGCTCCCAGACAGCATTTCCTGGGGCAGAAAACTGAACTTTCACCTACCGGTGTGCCTCTGCTCCCTGCACTGCCCTGTGCTCCTTGCTTTCCTTTTTGACCCTGCAAGTAAAAAGAAAAAAAAAAGACATCTAAAATTGCAGCAGTTCTAGCACAGCTCCACTTGGGACTGTGACTTCAGGGTGCGCTTTTTGGATAAGGGTAATGATTGGAAAGAGTTTTATAAAAGGGAGATTTATAAAGTCAGTTGCTCCAGTGCTGGGGAATGAACTGCTATTTGGTTTTATTACAAGTGATTCTTCGTATGTCTTGAGAGTTCTAGGGCAGGAATGAATAGCTAGAAGGCAAGGACCTGCATTTTTCCTAATACAGAGCAGATGAGGACAAATAAAGCAGGATGAACTTGAGGGAGGACTTGGTACACTGGCAAACATTAGAACAAGATGCTAAAAACCTGAGTCCTCCATCAGTTCATAGACAGCAAACCCAGGACCCAGTGAGTCCTCTGAGAGTGTTCAGGGGGGGCTTCTCTCTGAGAAGTAACTATTTTGGAAAGCTAATGGAAATTAAAAAGAGTGTCTTCTGTCTGAAATTTGCAATGCTGCTCTGTCAGTAAAGGCAGAAGAGAAACACTCCTGAGGTTTATTAGCTGTAAAAAGGATTAATTTGTGCAGAATGAATGGAAAACTCAGCCTCATCACCTTCACTAGGGCTCTCTTAGTGAGGTCATGTACTAAAGCACTTTTAAATTGAGGAACTCATTTTCTGTGCATTGTTTCTCCATCTGCAGAGGACCAGGCTGGCCAGCTACATAAAAGAAATATTCCTGGGGGTGCTTCCCCTGCTATTCATTAGACCCAAAGGCAGTTCCAGATTGCCCATCGATGGGCAGAATTTATTTATCTTATCACCTGGTACACTTCTTGTCAAGAAGCCCTAAAACTATCTTCTGGCATCACCCCCAGCAGGGTCAGATTAAAAACCCTAACATCTGCCAAGAGAGAGCAGGAATTTGCTGAGTATTGAGGTCACATACTTATGTTTTAGCAAATAAAGTCCCTGGTCTGTGAGAATAATTAGCAAGCTGTCATTACAGCCAGATACGGAGGTAGGAGTAGGTGTGAAGTGCCCCAGTGAAGGACCCATGTGTCCTGGGTTTCCTTGCTCAATAAAGACAAGAAGTTAGAGGGACTGTTCCAAGAAATAACTCCATGGATAAATGGATTCCAAACCCAGAAGGTTTCAAGCCAGAAAAGTTTATGGTTCAAATGAAAGGGAGAGACTCTTGCCTGGCTCAGCCCTCCTTGGGGATGGATGAGCCAGCTGTGGCTGGAGACAGCACAAACAGGGCATGGGAAAGAGACACAACCCATGGCAGGGACTAAAGACCTGTCCAAGAGTCACCCATCGTGCTGGAGCTGGAATTGTCTTGATCTTCTCCAGCTCCACAAAGCCAACAAACCACTGGGCTCAGACACCCAAATGTTTACAGCACTCCCACAAGGATCTCCACAGCCTTTCAAGGCATAGACCATAGGCAAAACCCCCACATGCTGGGCAAAACCATGAGAGTCCTCTTAATTAGAGATTTTCTTTAAATTTAGGACATTACAAATCCACCCTGCTGAAACCTACCACATCACCTTTGGATCCCTTTGCTCCTGGCTTGCCTGGTGATCCAGGATCCCCCTACAAAACATAAACAAGAAAAATCTGCTTAAAATTCTCTTCTGGCAGTATCTTGCATGAAGTACAAAGAACAACATTTTTTTGTGCCCTAACGACGCTGACTGTTTGGAAACAATTCAGGGAAACTGAACTCAGACAGGCCCCTGGGGAAAAAGGAGCAAGGAACTGTCTCCAGAGAGCATTTAACAGGGTGTCGATTGGTGAAGAAGCAACTTTGCCCCTCACTTGGGTGGTGCCTGTATTTGTGGAAATCATTCACCAAATTCCAGACGGTGCCTGGAGAGCAGTGCTGAGCAGTGGGCAGGAAGGAGCCTGTGAGCAGAAACTGTGTGCAGAACGAGCAGTTTACACAGTGACTGCTGCTACCACCTTCCCTTTTGCACACTGCAGCCCTTGCCTTGGTCTCACCTGGGGGTCAGGTGTTAGAAAACTGCCTGTGGAGTAAAGCAGAGAGAGTATTTCACTGCTCTCTTGCTGGTCTCTTCCTCATCACACCCGTCTTTTCTCCTGGCCAGCCAGGTTGGGTTTTTTGGTCTCTATATGTGCCAGTGGCAATTTTTGGACTCACATCAAATAAATGGTAAGGAAGGACTCCCTGCAGATCTCTCCTTTTCCAGCTTGTTTTTGAGCCACGTTTCTAATGGACCTTTTTGCTAAAGACAGTCCAGAGTTCCTGCTTCCATCTGAATCATCCGAGAGGTTACCAACCCCCAAATAAACTACATCCACTGGGGGATGCAGCAGCTCTACTCATTTCTGGGCCATGTAACTGAGCACTACCATTTTAATCCCAAAATAGAATCTGTTGTTCCTCCCAGCATCCTTACAAAGAGTGGGAATAGATTCAACTTTATTTCCCAATATGAACTACATTTAATGTGCTGCTGCACTCACAGTTGCAATAGTCACATATAAAGATCAGATGCTACTGTATATAACAAGGGAATAAAAGTCCTTCCCTTGAGTGTGGATTTAATTTAGTCTTTCACGAAGTCTTTCACTAGTTTGAGAGGAAACAACTTGCAAGCAGGATAATATGGTCTCACCTCACACTGGACCAGCAGCACAGCAAATGGATCATTTCCAAGCAGAGCTTCCAGTATCGTTGTCCTCTCCCACCACCCATCTCCTACAATTTCTAGTCCCTCACGGACCATTCAAAAAGGATGGCTTTGGAAACAGGCACTGGGAGTGCTCTCTGTTTTGTCACCCATTTATTAGTCTCAAATGTGGCTCAAAATGCCCCTTTCATAAGCCTGGCTGGTAGAAATGCCCACATTTCACAGTTCACCACACACTCCTACTGCAGCCCTTCCCACCTCCCTGTTTTTCCTACACCTGGGGCATTGGGTACCTTACAGTAAAGCAGCCTCTCTTACCGGTAAGCCTTGCTGCCCAGGTTTTCCTCTTTCTCCATCAAGCCCTTCCTGACCCTTAAATAAAAACAGAGAGGGAACATGTCTTTGCTCTTTTGTGGCAATGAGAAAGAAAAATGAATGTAACGTGATTTAAGGGGCAGAAGAAGACACACGTGTCTGCATTCTGCTGATATAGAAATGGTGAAGCTGTGCATAGTGCCCATGCTCCTGTGGGTATGCTCTGGAAAGAGGAACTGCTCATCACCAGCTAAGCAGCAAAGAAGGTGTTCTAAAGCATCCCAAAATACACACAGCACTAATGGAAGTGAACAGTTGGAGACAGCTGTCCTAGAAAATAAGGTAGCAGCACTGCTATTCTGATGAATTCAAGATCTTCTGTAAATTGCTGTAATGGGTCACTCTGACTGAGTGCTTTTGAATGGAGGTAACATTTAATTTATGGAGCCTTTGCAGATCTGCCCCAATCAGCTGAAAATGTCCTGCAAAGAGGGTGTAAGGAGCACAGCAGGATAATTCATAGCCCTGGTTTTGCTTTTGAGAGAAATCTTGCAAAGATTTTGGAAGTCTCCAAATCTTAAAGTTCACATCTTCCCATGGAAGAATCTACAGCCATGGGCACATCAATCTTGAAATTTGTCCAGCACTGACAAGGACTCTCTTGCACACACACCTTGTCTAGGATGTCCCCTTGATAATCACAGAGACCTGTGCTCAAATGGTCCTGCTCATTCTTTTATCCTCACTCAGGCAGGTGCAGGGCAGGGTGATGCCTTCAGCAGTGCT
This sequence comes from Tichodroma muraria, assembly GCA_013390105.1. Classification (NCBI taxonomy): domain Eukaryota; kingdom Metazoa; phylum Chordata; class Aves; order Passeriformes; family Sittidae; genus Tichodroma; species Tichodroma muraria. The sequence continues at coordinate 178,196 of WAAG01060329.1, read as the reverse complement.
TTCACTGCTTTAGGTAAAGACAGCTGAATTGTTCCTTGTCTGAATCACAGCCATGTGCAGCAGGCTATGAACTGGGACTGCCGGGCAATTCTGTAGGATGATGTGGACTGGGAGCCCTTCCCCAAGGCAAATATTTTTGAATCATGCATTTAGAATAAGACTCACAGGATAACCAGTGTCTCCAGGCTCCCCTCGGTCACCTCTGTCACCAATGGGGCCCTACAAGAGCACAACAAAGATTTGAGGTGGATGTAAACAAGCTGTCATCTGCAATATCTCAATGGCTTGTGCATGTTCTGAAAGTAAGGCAGCAACCCAACTAATCCACCCCCAGAAATCACTCCAGGATTGATTAGAGAAGGGATTTAACATCTTACTCTGTCTCCAGGTGGTCCCTGTGGGCCTTCTACCTTCCCATCATCACCCTGTTGTCCCTGTGAATAAAATGTTAGTATTAATATAAACAGCAGATTTTAGAGCAGATGCTTCTGTACAGACCCAGTCCAGTCCTTCCATATCATGGGAAGTCATAGTCTCTGTTGAATTTACTCCCTTTTAATCCGAAGAAAGACTAAACAATTTTTTTGTTGTTTGTTTCGCTGACTCTTCACATTGCTTTCCTGATTTCTGGTGGTTGCTTTCGCCTGGTCTAGCTCTCCTCCTTAAGTAACCAGGTGCAAAGGGTTATTTTCAACAATTCCTCAAACTAAGAAAGCAGGACATAATTACGACAATATGGGAAATAGCTCTCTGCCTCTGAATTTTATTGCTGACAGTTCAACCAAACTCTTTAATCAAGCATTTCCCCACCCTCGTTGAGTGCTGTCTGGGCTGTCGAGGGAGCTGTCGAGGGTGGTCTGGATGGGCTCCTTGGTTGTGTGCCACCATTGTGGGCTTGTTTTACAATCAGCCAGGTGAAACAGCCTCTTACACACTCCTCTCCTTGCTGGGATGCTCCACAGCACGAGCTCAGAGCTCATGGTTTGGCTGGTAGATAACATCATCCGGCTTATTTATGACTGAGGTCTCTCCAAAGCATCCACAGAGAGATCCCTTAAGACTTAACAGAGACACTATCCTTTTAAATTTTGTTGTGAAAGTTACTCAGGGTCACGATGTCCTGTTTTCTCTGGAGTCTAGCTCAGAGATGGCTGTTTCTCTGCTCCCCATGGAAGAATGCTACATTCCAGCTTCTCCCGTTTTTGCCTACTCCATAGCAGTCTCTGGCACTTTGGCTCCTTAGGATGAATATGTCTCAGAGCTCCTTTGATGCAGTTTGGGGGGTTCTGGCACAGTGGAGATGTTGTATTGGAGGCGCTTGGGTGCTCCAAGAAACCTTGAACATCCAAATCTCCAAAGATTGCAAAGCCAAGTTATTCACAGACTTGTGTAATTCTCACTGGTTGCACCAGCCCTTTCTGGTCTATTTACAATTCTCTTTGACGTTCTCTCTGGGCTACTCTCCTGTTGGAGGCAGCTACTGATAATAAGGACACTTGGGAGATTTCTTGGTGAGCCTGCCTGCCTCTGAGAGAAACTTGGGTGGCAGAGAAGAGAGGAGGGGGAAGCAAACCCTCACCAGCTCTGCCGTCGGTTTCCAGCACTACCACCTTGCTGCTGGAAGCCAGCAGCAAAATACCTGGCAACTGGTTTGCTTTCTAGCCACTATCTAAGGAATGGTGACTAGAAGGGAAACAAACCCACCATATCTCAACTCTCAAGGAAAAAAAAAAAAATCATCCCAGTGTGTCTGTTACTATGCAGAAGTCTTGGTGCTGATTGCTTCTTCCCAAGCAGGATGTGCCCACCTTTGCCATTTGGGAGCTGAGTGTGAGATGAACTCAGAGAAAGCTCGTAATTCTGGGGACCCTTGAAGAGCATCAAGACTCATAGACTTTCTCCCCACTGTGGCTCTGTTTCCCCTTGAGGCAAATCCCCACCTTGTTCTCTGTCTCCTGCCTGAGAAAACCCTGCAGCCTGGTCAGCTCTAGGACTGCAAAACCGAGCTCCTCCAGAGCTTCCTGGTGCCTCAGCTGCCTGAGAGAGAGATGAAAGGTCTGCGCTAAATCTTCAGAAAGTTGCAGTGAAAAAAAGTTAGAGTAAAGGGCAGCAAAGTAAACATGTTAGGATACAAATGGAAAATGCATGGAGAAGAAGGGAAGGCTTGTTGTTGTTGGCTCCTGTCCCAAAGTGAGATACACCAGTTTGTAATTTTTAAAAGGATCCCATCTGGACTGCTTTAAGCAGCTGCCAAGAGCAGGCGTCTGCTCTGAGCAAGGCCTTTTTGAGGAGCTGCAAATGTATGAAATGTGGTGGAGTAGCTGGCTGGGATGGCACAGGGCAGCAGGATTCCACAGCAGTGCCTCTCACCAAACCGCTTTCTTCTCTGAAAAAGGGAAGACCTTCTCCACCATTATATCCTCCTCCTTCAGCATGGCTCCATTTACCATGTTACTTAAAGCTCACAGAGTACTCACGGTCCCATTTCCATTTTCTCTTTATTTCTCACTTTCAGGCTTCCATTTTTGTGTTCACACGCTTGTGAGAGCTTACAGATGTCTGGAGGGAAGGAATTTGTCTGTCTTTGGGCTGGGATCCAGGCAACTCTTAGGAGATGAGGGAGGCTGGATAGGAAAACTTAGATGCAAGATTTCGTGGAGCACCTGGATGCTGCAGGAAGTGGTGCTGGAGGCTCAGCACAAGATTTTGTACTCTCCTGGTTCAACATCTCCTCCTTCTGTTCCCCAGCAAGGTGTCAGCAGACCCACTGCCCTTCCAGGAGAACGTGAGTTTGGAGATCCTGCTGTCAGTGGTCATTAACAGAGCTGATTGCTCTTAGCAGGGTGCATTGGACGCTTTGGTGGCTTCATCAGGCTTCAGTTTGAATACTCACACGTAGAATTAATTTACCATAACACTGCTGTGCTCTTTTGACACCAGATCCACTCAGGGAGTGCTCTTCTAGTGTTCTTTTGCAGAGGAACATCTTGTTGGTGAAGGGTAAAATGCTCCACTGAGCTCTTCAGATGAATAATTTGGGGATCATTTGCCTCTGGAATGATGGGAGCTTTCAAGATGGCAACTTTAAATGTTTTCAAGTAAAACTACAGCTGCAATTCAAGCAATAGACATACATATCTGTACAATTCAATGACTGCAGGGTCCATGGCTGACCTTGCTAGTCATGACTCACAACTTTTTGCCAGGATGCTTAAGATTCAGTGGTGGAATTGTAAGAAACCTCTGGGGCAGGTTCTGAGCTGACAATGTGCCTGCTCATGAGCTCAGATCATCCTGGGCTGGTTGTGCTTGTCTAACACTTGCCAGGAAGTTCAGCAAGGCAGCAATGGAGATAGGGAGCAGCAGGAACATCACCAGCTGTTCCTCCATGGATGTGTTTCAGCAGCAGGAAATGAGAGAAAAAGCACAATGATTATTGTTCACCCCCAAAGCAAAATTTCTGAGGCGTGTGAATGTCTTAGTGGAACATAACAGCTTGTCCTGCCCCAGTGACTCCTGGGTGCACGGGGAATCTCCAAGCAGAGCACATTTTGAACAGGGTATCCTGACACCAAGAGCTTGAGCTGAAGGGATCCATTCAAAGCCCCAGAAAGGGCAAGTCCTTATAAACTCATTTTATAAGTGATGAAGCTCCTGTCTGCACTACAGCTGCCCTCCCCCCTGTGTGCAGAGGCAAAGCTGAATGCTCTCTCAGTGATGGAGAGTAGAAGAGAAGTAGAAAGAGTTCATGCATCTCTCCTCTTCATGGGGACCTCCCAGTCCCCATTACCATCACTTCCCTTCCCACACCAAGGGAGAATCACAGGATAGTTTGGGTTGGAAAGGACCTTAAACCCCATCTTGTTCCAGCCCCTGCCATGGGCAGGGACACCTTCCACCAGACCAGGTTGCTCCAAATCCTGTCCAACCTGTCCTTGGACACTTCCAGGGATGGGACAACCCAGACCTGTGCCAGTACTTTACCACCCTCTGATTAGAGAACTTCCTGACATCTAACCAAAAACTTTACACTTTCGTTTTAAAAGCATCCCCCCTCATCCTATCACTATCTGTCCATTGTAGGAAGCTGCTCCCCTCTTTCAGATAGCCCCCTTTAAGCACTGGAAGGTCACCATGAGCTCTCCCCAGAACCTTCTGCAGAGATCTCAGGAGGGAGGGAGCGTCGCTGCGGAAGGCATGTGAAGGACCCCATCAGCTCTGGGAGCGCCAAGCAGCCGGTGGAGCCGACAGGAAACCATTAAAGCGTGAGTCACTGCTCCAGCCTGAACTGGTTATGGCTGTGCTGACTCAGCAAAAGGGGGAAAACACCAGGGAAAAAGCCACCGTGGAAAGAGGGCTCTGAGTCAGGGCAGCTGCAACCAGGGGGCTGTCGAAAGGTGGGGCACAAGGAACATGGAGCAAGGGCCACGGAGAGGAGAAACGCCAGCAGCTGAAGATGAGCTCGTTTGTGCAGGGAGTTCTTCTGACCCGACCACAGAAAGCTACGAGTCTGACTTCTTTTGGCTGGGGGACTGAGCCGCATTCCTGCGGATGCAGGAAAAACACATCCTCAGGGCTCGTGCCGGCTGGCTCAGCCTCTGGCACAAGGGCACGTGGTGTCTGGGAAGCACGTGCTGGTGGCACGGGTGTCCTGGCACTGACTGGCAGAGGCAAGGCTGTAGCTCTGAGGGGTTATGTAAGTGGCTGTGTGGTCGAGAAGGCACCTCTGCCTCTGCCACAGGGTGAGGAGAGCGCAGATGCGTGGGAGTTACAGCCGTGGGACAGCTGTCTCATTCAAGGGGAAATGAGATGGCCAAACCCCCTGAACTTACCTTTTCTCCCTTTGGCCCTGGTGGTCCAATTGGCCCCAGTGGTCCTGCATGTCCCTGTGGAGAGCAGACAGCACGTGAAGAGGCAGGAAGGAGCTGTGGGACTCAAAGTCTTCCCTGGTTCCCTGCCAGATCTCACAAGCCCTGGGTGGTGCATGCCAGCTTTGGGGGGACACGTGGGTCACATGGGCAGAGAGGTGGTGCAAACAAAAGGCAGGCAGTACAAATGGGGACTTAACAAAAAACTAAACTCGAGGTCAGAAATAAATCACGGTTTAAGAACAGTTTGCGTCCTGGAGTGGCAGTTTTAAGTTGCATTTAAGAACAGATAAAAGCTGGGAGATGAAAATGAAACACTTACCTGGTAACCCTTTAAGCCTGGGTCCCCTTGAGCACCCATCCTTCCTGGAGCTCCCTGGAGAGGCAAAGACAGAGGGACTGAGAGAGCAGCTCATGGTGCTCTCACAAGAGGAAAATGCACTGGGCTGCGCAAAGCAAAGCTCAGCACCACGTGGGAGTGTGGCCAGTCCTTCTCCTGGCCACCAGTGGGCTCTGCTGCAGCCACTGGTGTGTTTTTGCTTGGCTTTAACCTCTTACACAGGGAGAGGGCTGTGCCAGGAGGCCATTCTATGCCTTTGCCAGCCTGCAGCAATAGATTCCTCACCTCACTCAGATTTGCTATCAGAAATGGCTGCATTTGTGTGCTCTTCATCTGCCCTCCTGCACGTCCCTATATCCAAATTAGATAGGATATAGCTAGGAAGTTATGTTGTAACTTCCTAGCTATATCCTATAGCTAGGAAGTTGTAAATAGTTGTGCTAGGAAGTCCACCAGACTTTCACAGACTAGAGTCACATCTTTAGCAGAGTGAACAAAAGGGTTTAAATCAGATCATGAGATTAAAGTGAGTCACAAAATTTCCATATACTCCCATTTAGCATGGAATAAAGCCCTTTCCACAAGACAGGGACGTGTCCACTCCAATAGACTGTTGCTCAGATATTGCTTTGCTTCCTTGTGAAATAATCCATGGAGGCTTTGCCAAAGACTATTAAGGGAGGATATATGGTGAGGCCATAATTTTTAGTGCAGGAAAACACTATCAGCAGAACCATCACTCCATCACTCATTTGCTACTGTTCTGAAATACCACCACTATTCCTAGTTCATAAATAACTCCTGATTTTGCACTAAGTTCTATCAAATAGAGTGCAAGAAGTTTCCTAACCAGCCTGAAATGCACGAGAGCTACTTTTACTTACTGCATTTGTTTCTTGTGCCTAAAGCAAATTAACTTTCTCCCCTCTCTGCCACACTATGGCTGTTCTCTCTGGAAGCCTCACCTTCAGTACCCTGTTCAAACCCTTTCCCATGCTATATTTCTTCTTGCTCCAAGTGTTTTAGATAAGTAGATCAAGAGTGGGTGTAGAAACAGGGCAGAAATCCAAGGCAGAGTTCCTTATAACAACACAGCTCAACTTGGAAGCAGCTCTTGCCATGAGTGTGCAGTCTCAAAGGGGAAGATCTTAGCAAAAAATAGCTTATCAGCTCACTCAGCTGAGGAAAAATCCCCAATGTTTCAGCAATTTCAGCCTATCTGGGGAGTTGTGAAGAACTGCCTCCATGCAACGTGAGCTGGGCTCACGGGGCACAAACCCAACCACCCCTATGGACTCTCTCCTCTGCTGCTCAGAACAAGGGTTAAGATGTTTTGGCCAATTAAACCCATCTAACAGCATTTCCCTTCCAGTGCCCTGAAGCCTCTGCTGGGCTCTCTGCTCCAGTCAGGCCCGTGCCCACCGCTGCCAGTCAGGTTTCTCTGTGTTGTGTTCAACCATTTGCAGAGCTCTTCTCACCATCGGTCCCAGGGTACCTCGGGATCCTTTGGGGCCTTGGTTCCCCTTCGGCCCCTGCTTCCCTGGGGATCCCATCTCGCCGAGCTGCCCCTGGTAGCCTTTGCTGCCCTGCAGAGCAAAGGCACTGACATCAGTGTAGGACAAAACTTCTTCTGCAGGAAAATATCAGAGACGAGTAACGAAAGGGAGAGCCACAGGCTGTGATGTTATCAAAGAGAGATGTCCCTACCTTCTGGCCAGGCTTGCCCTTTTCCCCCTGTTTTCCTGGTTTCCCTTCTGGTCCCTGGAAGAAGAAGAAAAAAAGGCTGTTGGAATGGGAAAGCAAAGAAGCCTCATCTGAACCAGCCACTCCCAAGCCATTTCCCTAGAACATAAACCTAAGAGTGTCCTCACCCACCTGTGGGGGCCAACAAAGAGGCCAGCAAGTTGTGAAGGTCAGGCCACAATTCACAGGTGCTACAGCTGGGATATGCTGCTTTAGCTGCTCCAACACATGGAGGAAAACTCATTGCTTACAGGTGGAAAGATCTTTGTGCTCAGGTGACTATTGGGCAACACAGCTGAAAGGTGATACTGTGATAATTTTGATGATGATGACTTTAAAATCACATCTTGAAGACGGCTGGGTCATGGAAAACTGCCATCAGATGTGTCTGTCTGTCTCCAAGGGTGCAAAAAAGGATCTCCAGAAGTGCACCTACCCAGCCTCTGCTACAGGATGGGCTGAAATGTGGAAAACACATTGACCCTGATTCCCACAAAAGGTTTCCTCTGGTTCGCACCTGAGCTGCCTTCTCCTCACCACTACTCTACCAACAGTTGTATCCTTCCTCAACTTTGTCACTAAATTATGTAGCAACACATTTTATACAGTTTTTTGACCCTACCATTAGAGTCCTAAATAGAACCTAATAAAACCATTGATTCCACAGCACCTCTCCTCATTTTTACCTTGTGAAAACAGGCAATGGTTTCATTCTCTATTCACCTACCACACACAACTTCCTGCTCACAGTGAAAACCCCCTCCCTCTATTTATATTATTACTGCCACACGCAGAAACCACAATCTACTGATCAGGCTTCTAGAAATGCAGTGGGATGCAAAACTTCGGGTGGGAGCCATGGCAAGCAAAGACAGGAATGCTGAACTGCTTTCAAAACCCAGTGTGGGTGCAGAACCTGCTGCCCCTCCTTGCACCCACACCACAGAAACGTGCTATGATGAGCAGCTAAACACAGCAGCCTCTCCTTAGGGACCTCATTTTTTCCAGTATTTGACCCTGTTGGCTGCAAGGGAGACAGAATATTTTGAACTTGACAGAAAGAAGCAAAAAGTATAACTGAAGAAAATAACTCAAGCTTTTTGGCAATTGTGACAAACTTTTCAACAGCATCTCCACACCAGCACCACGTCTCCCTCTGCTCCCCCACCTCACAGCTAAGAACGTACAATTTTCACCATGGTTGGTGTTGCAGTCTCAGCTGAATAAAAACAACTTATAAAGTGAGACATATCAGGGGGTTTTCACTCTGATCTGAAACATGGGCCTCAGAAGTGCCTGCTCTGAACACAAAGGAGCAATTCAGACTTATTCCAACCGTAAAGGATTGTGCCAGTTTACTTCCCCAGAGGGAATAGCTCCATTTTACCTAAGTCAAACATTTCAGAGGCCCACCTTGCCAACACCATTAGGCTTCACAAAGGACAGGTCCCTGCTGAGGAGTACATGAGCCTTGTTCTGTGTCTCTTCCATACTGCTCAGGGTTTTTTTAATTGTGTGCTATTTTTTGCTGCCACTTTCCAAGAGATCACTTTTGGAACTACTTTCCCACAGATGCCGAGCAGCCGCAGTAGATGATGGGTGCCAAGCCTCCAGCATCACCCACATGATTTACACTTTTGACAGGGGTACAGAGAAGTCCTCACTAATGAAAGCATCAGAAATGCTCAGACCGTTCCAGCTCTACAGCAGCTCACTGTGGGACCTGGTACTCAGCACCTGAGGCACAGTAACTCCCAAAGCCCCTGCTCTGCAGCAGTGCCCTGGCACATTATGGCTTAAAAATTTGGAGAGGGAATAGTGGAATCACTCTCAAAACTTTACTGTCAAACAAGATGTGACTGAATGAAGAGACAACTGGGGTTTTTAATCAGTTGTACAGTGTTTTTCCATCAGTTTCCCTGGACTGTGCTTTTTGGAAGCACAAGCAATAGATGCTTTCTACAGACGGGAGAACGCCATTTAAAGTTAGATCTGTTCCTAATCCAGTGATGGTCAAGCCCTTGGTCTTTTCCAGCAGAGTAGTTTTGCACACTCAGGTGTCCTCCTGGAACTGCAGTGCTGTGGCAGCTCATGAAACAAAGATTTCCATGCAAAGGTTCCATCCCCAGGCTGAGAATGTGTTATTTTGTCTGTAAAAAATACATATACCAGTATATTGATGAGACACACTCTTTATCATTGTGCAGGGCAGGTGGACCCTGTTCATGGGGAGGTCACGAGGATCTCACAGCTACTTCAGAAGAGTTTGAAGTACAGCCTGGCTCCCTCCACCAGGATACATTTCCCCTGGAAGTTTTGTGACTGAAACTTGATTCTACCCTGCATTGGAAAATGTCTTTGTTTTTGGAGAAGACAAGTTTAGGCTTTAAATTTTCCCATCTGACAAAATGTCCACACTGCTCCTAAAATCTGACGGCATTCAAGTTCCTGCTTGCACTCACCTGGACGGAGTATAAATAGAGGGTAAATAGAGTATAATCATCTGGGAGAGGGTAAACAACAAAAACCAAACCAGACTTTGTCAGCCCAAGTCCGGCTCGCAAAAACAAGCTCAATCCGCAGTGAGCCTGTGCCATGTACAAACAGCTTCTCAGACTTTCTCAGGGCTCCTTCAGCTTGTCTTTTCCCTTGGTGGTGGTGGTGGATGTGAACACAGATCTGGGCTCCAATAAACTCCTTGTACCATTTTCCTGTTATGATGCACCGGCCTCGAGGAGCAGGGATGTTCATCTGCTCCAGAAGGCTCTCCTGGGTCCTCCAGCTGGGGTGCAGCTCCTTCTCCATTGCTGAAGAAAAAAACATTGGCAGCATCACCAGCTCCTGTCAGTGACAGCGAGATTAGCTGTCACTCACAGGAAGCCATGGAGACCTTGTTCCAAGCCTCCCTTGCTGTTCTTGACTCTCATCCACTGGTTAAAAGCTTGGCTGGTATAAAAAAATGGGTCAAACCATGCTGGCGACACCACCGGCAGAGACGAGGCTCAGATTTGACTTCCTGAGTCACCTCCTCAAGAGGAATAAACTCTATCAGTCAGGGATATTTCTGTGCTCTCCCAGCACGCTTTCTAGGACTTTGGCCAGCAGGCTCTGCTGGTGAGTGGGAAGCCTACCATGTGTCTGATTTTCCTGGATATGCTTTCTCCAACTGCGCAGGAATCCTGCCCAGATGAATTTAGAGGCAGTTCAACACTTGTCTGGGGTTCCCAGATATGTGATATCTCTACTTGTGATGATCCAGATGTGGTTGCTGTTGCAATCCCAGATGTTCCCAGGGCACATACGCAGGGGTTTGCACAGTTCCCAGAAACCACTGCACTGCAACACTCCACACATTGCATGGGGAAGAAAAAGCCCAGCAACAGCTTTGGTAGCCTTCAAAAATAGTCCCATCCTTTTTCTCTCCAATCTTCTGACTCATCCAGGGATGAAAAAAATCAGGGCCAGAACAGGAAGAAAAAAAAAAAAAGGATAAAAATAAAATTCAAGGAGATTGTATCTTCATCCAGGCTCTCCCCAAAGTACATTGGGAATGTAGCACCTTTTGGTACCTCTTTTACTGCAGTTCCTAAGGTTCCTAAGATTTCTTCTCTCTTTAGCAGAGACAGGAGTGAGGGCAGAAGATGTACAAAAGCCAGCACATCAAAATAATTAAATCCAAGTTCCCTTTGCTGGATTCACATCAGTTGGGTCACTGTGCCAAGGCACTGAACACTTGATGCTTTTGTTCCTGGGGTTTGTGCACATTTTGTTGTATGCTTTGGGTTACTGGTTTGCTGAGAAAATGTATCTTCTTTCCAAGCTTCTTCCATCAGTGGGACTATTTTTAAATGGTGATTTCTCTTTATATGCTGCATTCTTCACTAGAGAAGCATATCAGTACCTCCAGATGATGATGGTATTTGTGACCAGGGACAGTGGAAAGCAGCAGTTTTATTAAGTAACATGACTACAGCTATGCCAAAATACCCAAAGAAAGAAAAGAAAAAATAATCTTAGGTCTAGCAT
>WAAG01060329.1:60752-167212 GCA_013390105.1 Tichodroma muraria | reverse complement strand
AAAGAAAAGAAAAAATTATCTTAGGTCTAGCATGTTTAAAATTTCATTGTTATCTTCAGTAAAGACACAGATTTACAAGGAATTTTTTTTAGTATAGTCTTAGATATTCCCCTAAGGGAAAGAAGAATGGTTTATTTTCCAATGCAAATTGGTTAATTTTTAAAGAAAAAGAAAAAGAGACTTCCAGCTGCTGATGGCCTTGACAGAAAAGTCAGATCTATTGCCCAGCACAACAGCAACGTTTAGTGGGAGCAAATAGATGAGCAGCTCAGCTTTAAATTCTCCAGACATCAACAGTTGAAATCTATGTTCCGACAACAACATCCAGAAAAACAAAACAAGGAAGTTGAATGTACTGCAGAGAGATATGCCCTGAAGAGAGCCAAACAACAAACAGGGCTAAAGTCCTGACCCAAACTTCCCCACACCCAGTGATGCTCTTGCTGCAGGCAATGGGTCGGGAAGTGGTAACAGAGCTGTGACTCACCATCCTGCTTTGGCTCTTGGCATTCCAGAGGGCAAATTTGTTCCTGCCTTCCTTGCAGCACAGCACAGGAAGGAAGCTCCCAGGGCACAGAAGTGGTGGGAGAGCTTCCCAAAGCTTGCCTGAGGCTGCTTCAGGATTGCTCAGGACTGCTGTGGAGCAGGAGCATATTTTCAAACTATTTTTTTTTTTTTTTGGTGCGGTACTGAGTGAAGGTCTGAGGTCACTCCTCCCTCCGAAAAATGAGGCAGGAAGAAACAGAGCAACCAGAATACAGCTATTGAGCAGAGGAAAAAAGTGTCATGGTGACAGAGGAGAAAAAAAGTGATAGTTAGAGGCACTGGATGTAAAAAGAGCAGGAAAACTAAAAGCAGCAATAAAGGTAGGAAGCATGAACCATAGGATGACCATGCCCATATTGTCCAGGCCCAGCCAGTGAGCTCATTTAAAGGGAAATGAAAAAGCCCCATATAATTTCCTACTGCTCAGCAATGTCTCCATATGAGAACCTCTACTTAACAAACTTTGATCGAGAGAAGCCTCCCCCCATGGAGGACAGTTCACAAGCACTCAGGAAATTAGTGGGATTATTTAGGCCGGGCATTTGAAGACATAAATGTTTTGGATTTATAAGAAACACATTTCATAATCACTCTGCCTAGCAGTAGTCTGGAAGGGGAGGAGACAGGGCAGCAGCTCCTGAATGAGTATGGGGAAAGAAGAAAGACTCAACTGTTCTCGAGAAGAAAGACCTGATTGTACTGTGAGGTTCAGAGGGTTTCACTGGGAGCACTGGGAAGTAATGGGCTCTTGGCCTGCTTGTGGAAACCCGAGTGGGGAGTGCAGGTAGAGCTGGCTGGCTGTGCTCAAAGAAACAGCAAACTGGGGAAATCCTACGAAAAGGTCTTGGATGGTAAGACTACAGCCAGAGTCGCTGTGACTTTCCTTTCAGCTGAACTCCTTAGCTTAAAACGGGAATCCAACCCAAAACTGTGTATCCTGAACTCTCTGCTTAAGAGCAAACTCTTATCTGCATGCAGCTGTTGCTCTGAAACTTGCTGCTTTTGATTTTGTGGAGGAGGAGGTCTATTTAACTTGATTTTCCTAAGCAGTCACAGTGTAAGGCAGCAAAGAATCATGTACGGAGCAGTGCTGTGTGCTCTAACTGCCACTTATTTGTTTTTTCTAGGAAAATCCTTTTTTCCCCCCATTCTCTTTGCCTCTGCTTCCTCACCTCTAAGAAAGCACGGGAGACAAAAGTGCCACTAAAATTCTTGATGGACGAGTAGGAAGTGTAGGAAAAGTGCAAGGCCTCATCCCCACTGAGCTGTGAAGCTTTCATACACGATGAAATCAAAATGCTCCAAAATATTAGTACCGGAATCTGACAACGGGAAAGAAAAGAACAGAGCACACCTGGGCAGCACAACTCTGATCGACACTCCCCCAAACACTAAGGGTTAAAATCTTCCTTTTGAAGGACACAGATACCCTGGGGTTGTGGAAGAGGAGGGGAATGAAATCCTCTCTTGCAATAAGGAGGGGAATCTTGGAGCAACTGCCCAAAAAGCGTGTCTCCTTCGTCTGAGTCAGGAAAGAAACCGTGCCAAGTCAACGGGATTTATTTCAAATTCTGGCTCATTTTGACTCCTATTAACTCTAAACGAAGACCAGCTGGGATCAGCCTCCCTTCCCCAGCAGCAGAGCCTGTGAGGGCCAAAAGGCCCCTCAGCTGCTGGAGAGCAGCCTCAGTTGCTGCAAGCAGCGGTTCTCTTGGGATTGGGAAAAATCTGTGATTCCCCTGTAGGATGCACAGGGCTCACAGGAAACCCTGGTCCACTCCAAAGGTTTCAGTGGATTTGGTGGGCTGAGTCACAGAGAGCAGAATAGCAAAAAAGGGGGAAAAAGTCCCACACGATAATATCACCCAAACAACAAAATCCAGCATGTACCTCTCCATTAAGCGGGATGTTCAGAAAAGGCCGATGGACCCTGGGGCCACCAGAGCTGATTATCAGAGCAAGAGGAGAAGCTGACTGCAGGCAGAGGTGCCTAGGGATGATCATGCTGGTTCTAGAAGGGGAAGCAGAGAGACCCAGGCCTGCAGCTCCTCAGAGAGGCGTGGCCCTGACTCCTGGTCTCATACTCCTCAAAGCAGAGGTTTTCAGCATACTTGACTGCATTTCTGAGCAACTTTATTCACCTTCGATTTTTGATGCAGGACAAATACCTGCTTATGGCTTTCCTGGGTGTTGGTCTGCACGAGTAATGATACTCCAGGGCTGAAAATCAAGGACACACCATGGCCAAGTGCAAACACCTTCAGCTCTGGGAACTGGGCTCCAGTATAGGGACTTGCCCTGCTGCTGTAGCAGCTGCTGGAAAGGACAGGCTGCAGGGCAGGGGTATGGCCTGCTGTGATCTCCCTCTGCCACCCTTGACCCTGCATGACCCTGGGCAAGCCACTTTACTATCTTGTGCATCTACTCCTAACACATTATTTAAGGGCAGGATTTGGAGTGACACTACTCATTTCCTGAGATTAAGGGTGTGAGGATCTTGCTGGTACCACTGACACACTGCCCTCCTCTGGTGTTCTCCATTCCTTCCTCTGCTCATTCAGAGGGTGATCCCACACCCTCTAGCTGGGGGAGTTTAAGAAATTTCTTTCATGTAATTACTCCACAGACAGCCCAAGGTCCAGGGCACAAACCCCAGCTTTTCCAGGAAACAAACAGCTCAATACACTATCAAAAAAACCCCATCAATTTCTGCATGGAGAGCAGAGATTAAAACCAGTGGTGACTCCAGGATTGTCCTTCGGCAACCTCAGTGTTTTCAGGGAGCTGAATGCTGTGGATGTGGTGCTGCCAGCTGTGGCTGAGCTCATGTGCATGCCGTGAATGGCTGGATTCAGCGACAGCAGAGCGAGGCGCTTTGTTGCAGAAAACCTTTGAATCATGTTTTCAGTGGCAGGAAACAGAAAAGAACAAAGAGGAAAAACCACTCTGGGACAAATTCTGCTGTAAGTGATGTTTGGACAACATTGTACAAGAGCAATGTGTCGGATGAGAAGAAGCTCCTGCTCTGCCCTGGCACTGCAGAGCACAGACAGCAGCCCCATCTCAGCACGGCATTGCTGGAGCAGCTCTGATAGCTCAGAGCAGAAGGTCCATCCTGGCCAGTAAGTCCTTCCAGTTCAGGATTGCAGCCTGCAGATGAGAGAGGGACAAAAATGCAATGGGAAGGATCCTTAGGACACCATCCAGAGTTGTGTGTGGGGTTGCTGCTGCTCTGGGGAGCGACCAGAGCACCAGAGCCAAGAGCCACGAGTTCACTCCATGCTCTGTACTGAGCTGGAGAGTGGCTTGATACTGTGAGTTCCCTCAAAAAACCTTCTCAGCTCTCCAGCCCAGCCCAATTCTGTCACTTTACCCTCCCGAAGAGTAAATGAAAGGACTTTGGATCTTATTGCACCAGAGCAAAAGGATTTACAGCCCTTCAGGCTCTTCTGGGTTGATGGTGCACATCTGCATGCCACAGCAGGGCCGGCAAATGCAGCAAGATCTTCTCTGATGTAATTGTTTATGGCAATTTAGACCATTGGAGTGTCTGGCTCAAAGCTTTCTGAGTCCTGACATGGCTCGAATGACACTACAGATAGGATTTCAGGTTAAAATTGAAGTGGAAAGAACTTGACTCTCAGTTTTGCTGAACAATGAGGGAATTTCTTGTTTCAGAGGATGTTGTATTTCAGTACTTCCAGGCTCTCCAATTGCTTTCCTGGAACTGTAAACCCCTTGCTATCAGATGTCTGCCGTGTATGGCAACCAGCACATTACAAAAACCACAGTGCAGAGCCACAGAGTGCAGCTGGAAACCCATCACCTCCCTCCTCCAACTGGCCTTCCTCTGCCACCGCTGGATCTGTCATCCTCCCAGGGAAGGGCTGAAATGACACATTTTCTATCACTGCAGAGGAGAAGCAGCAGAGGGAAGCACTTTTTGGGGGAAGAGGTTGCTCTCAGGGCCCACTCGCCTATGACCAGGTTGTTGGTGGCACACCAGTGACTTCAGCCTCTGGCTTTTACTGCCCTCTGATGTAGTGAACAGCTCAGATCCTTTGTGAATGCAGGTTACTCTCCAGGGATGTTCTCTGGGTGTTTCAGGCCCTGTGGCACTATTCCCTCACAGCCTTACAGATGAGCAGATGAATTATCTTTTTATTTTGGTAAACCACACCATGACACTTGCACTGCTGATGGATGCCTTGTCAGAGTTCACCAGGCTGTTGTACTTTCCAGTGTCCCCACACACTGAGGAGAATATCCATGTTCTACCTTGCCCTTACAAAAAGTCTGGATTTCCAGCCAGTCTCTCTGAATGCAGATGCCCAAACAGTCCCTGGTGCTCTTCGAGGGGAAGGGATTTTCAGCCTTTTGTTGTTCAAACCAGAGGGCAAATGGCTATCTTCAGAAGATAGTCAAGGTCAAGTGAAGGTAACGAGTGTTTGTTAGAAGACAGAAACCACTGGGAGGAGATAATATGTAGGCAAGCAGCTCAGGAAAGGTACACACCTCTGGAAATTCCAACTGGATCTTGCACTGGTGCTCTGATTTCCCTCTTATGGCCAAGGGGGACAACTGGCCCATTCCTCTACTGAGCAGGAACTGGGGCTGAACGGAGCAGTGTGAACTTGGACAAAGTGACCAAAAGATAGAGGATACTCATTTATCTCAGCTCCAGCTGCCTTGAGCCCTGCCAGCCACAGCTGTGAAGCTCATGGACCATCTCAGCTGCCAGGTTTGTTTGCTGAAATCCAGTGCTGTTGAGACACGTATAAACTACCCCTGGAGACTTGACTGGGGCCTCCCTGCTGCTTTTGTTTGAGATTCAAAGCCACAGTGGAAACTGGTTTTCAGATATGTTAATGCTGGAAATGGCTGAGCCAAGTTAAAGCTAAAGATCTCTGAAAAAGATTTCCTAAGCACAGAAGGAAGTTTGGTTGTGCTCAGGCAGTCATGTGCTATCAGCATCAGGATGATCTCTGGAAAATGAAGCCTTGCTCAGGAAAGCCAGATGTGCCTCTGCTGACCCCATCGATCTCCAGGTGAGTGTCTCTCTTCTGCAGGACCCAAACGGGCACACAAACCCTCTGTGCTTTCTCCAGCTTTCAAAGCTGCTCTGGGGTACATCCCTTCATCTGCCATCTCCAGGGAGCTCCAGGACTGCAGATCCTCTAATCTCCTACCATCCTTCATGCTGGCCTGTTGCCACGTTAGGTGTGAGCTGGTCGTGCCAAATTCCCCAGCTCCTATACTTGCTCTGCCAGCACCAGCCTCTGCTCCAGGCCAGGATATACAAAACGGGCTGAAAATGTACCAGCAGTGAAGTCAGATCATTTCAGAGCAATCTGGCACCTCATTTCCTACATCTGTCACAAGGACACTTGATAGTGAAGTGTCACATTCCTGTAGACATAAGCAAAATAAAGATTAAGACTAAACATTTCCTTGGCATTAAGGACAAATCTTCAAGACATAGTGTGGCTGCAGACCCTTGTGATGAAAAGAGTTCTTCCAGAGGTTGTTGCTGTCCATGGAGGGCATGTCCCTGTGGGTCCCCCCTCTGGAGTAACACAGGGAGAAGACAAGGTTTAGGAGAACCTTGTCTGTGTCCACAACTGCAAATGGGCATCAGCTTCCTCAAATCAACTTCCAGAAGCAGAAGATGAGCTTCACACCCCCAAATGGAGCTCAGTTTGTTGGCACAGGTAACTGCACAGATCCTTGTGTGTGCATCTCCCCACTAAGGGCACAGAAGCTTCAACATCTTCCCTGTCCCCTTTGTAGCTGAGCAGGATACCCCAACAAATACTGGAGCTGAGGAAAAGCCCAGGAAAACATCACTGGATCCAGGTAGGAGTGTGGTGAAGCACAGATGTAAGGGGGTGTCATTCCAGGAGAGACCAAATGGAGATGCAATAGCTAAAGATGAAGTTCTTAAAACCATCTAAACTGATTATTGGACAGCATAACACTGTCACATCAGGAGTATTAAAGCCATTCACAGCAGGGTGGTGTGGAATCTCTCAGTATCTGCAGCACTCAAACCCAACCTGCTCCCTCTCCCTGCAATCCAAGCACCTCCAACCCCTTCCCCAAACAATTTCTGTGCCACCGTACAAATCCTGGACAGGAGTTTGGCACCTTGATATCCCCCCTCAAGTGAACAACCTTCACAACTTCCCCATGACAAGATCTTTTGTTATCTTAGTCCAGCAGCCTCAAAGACTTCTGTGCATCATGCAGCTCGTGGTGGGCTGTGCCTGTGGTGGCTTTTGCAGCATGTCCTCCAGAGGATGGCTTGGCTGGATATTCCAGCTTCTAACCCTCAGCTGGAAAGGAGGGGCTTGCAGTTCTCTCTAGCAGTTTGCACCTGTGAGCTGTAAACCTGATCTTGACAGAAATCTAAGGACGATCCCACTGATATGTGTTCTCTCCATGGGAATGCAGAACGAAATTCTCAGTAATGGGAAGAGGAAAATTATCTGTGCTTCTCTCAGAGGACTTCCGTATTTAAATGACCTCAGTGAGAGCATGAACACCAGCCTGTGGATTAGGTAACGGTGTCTGGCAGGGGGGGCAACACTATCTGGAGCCTATGCAGGTCTAAAAGTCTGCCTGAGTTTAGGCATAAGGAAATACGAAGAAGTATATTAAAATAGTAGATGAAAATATAGCACTCTGCAGTAAAAAAAAGCAAAAACCGAAAGGGAGTGATTATGAGCAGGAATCTTGGCTCTATTGACTCCTTTTTTTGAAAAAAAAATAAAACAGAAAACAGCATCATGTTCCCAGGGACATGCTGGCAAACAGCAGGGACAGAGTCTGAAAGAATCTGTATTTTATACTTTATAACTTAATATGGCTTTTGCATGATTTTAGTATTTTTATTGGTTCTTAAAACATGCACAATATAAACACGTGAACCAGCCAGAAGTACAGCACATGGAGGGTGACTGTCCAGCTGTGCCAGCCTGCAGCTGGGAAGGAGCTGGGCTGTTGGGGACCACCCTCGCCTGTGGCATGATCCCAATCCTGGAAGGGCTCCCTGTTGGGTACAGGGGCCTGTGGCCAAGGGTGGCCTTATTTGGGGCAGGACTACAGGCTCATTCTGCACATTTATTTTATGGTGCTGCACTACAGTATTAAGCCAATGTTTCCACCTTCTAGTCGAGTCAGTGCTCAAATCCCAACCTCAGCCCAAAAATAACATAAATCCACCTTTTTTGCTGCTTCCATCCCCTCACACCCTTCTCCCTGCCCTCCTTTTAGCCAGCCACAATACCACCAAAAGGAAAATCAACGTTTCACCATGGAGCATCCACACAGGGCTCGGCGGTACCTGCCGGCCCTGCTGCTTCCCACCCAGCCCGGGCTGGGATTTCAGAGCTGCCTTGAAACTTGGGCTTCTTGTTCCTTTTCCACAGATGCGTGGGGTTGGAGCTGGTGTGATCCCCAGCTGCATGAGGAGTAAGACACATGCCACAGGGGAGCAGTGCATCCCACTGAGCTGGGCTACCCCTCTGCTGAATGAGCCTTGCAAGCCCTCGCTGCTGATAACTCTGATCCAAGGCAACAATCACAATGAATACCATGAAATACCAATGAAAACCATGTCATCAGCCTGCTAAACTCCACATTTCAAGCAGAAAGGCCTGACTTGCAGAGCAGCCCACTGGGGCACTGGGCAGAGCCTTTTTCCACTTGACACAGTCCTGCTTCCTCTCATCTCGGGGCCAGAATCAAACTTTTTTCTTTCTACAGCACCAAGATCAGACCTACAAGTGAACCAGACATGTCCATTGAGGATCCAGCCATTAATTGAGGATCCAAGAGTCATATCCTGCTGATTTCTCCTAGTTGTTTTCTATATCTAATGGGGAAATCTTAGAAGGGAAGACCAGAAGCAAGCAAGTAACCATCAGAGAAGGCACAAGGTGGCCAATTCCAAGCTCCAGGCCCAAGCCAGCTGTGGCAACCAGGGAACAATCAGCCCCTCTCAGTCCTCTGTGCCTCCCTCTCTAACACCATGTGGGGTCCATCTTATAGATGTGTGGGAGGGAGGCACCATTTCTCATAGTCTGTGGCAGATCAGATCCACATTCTCAAGTGTGAATCCTAAGCTGAAAGACCAAACCATCTCCTGGACATAGTTTTTCATGAAAACAACACACTTTACCATAACGTTTACGACAAGTTACACCTCAGGTGACCTCCTGCCTTAAGCAGTGTCCTGATTCACAAACTCATCACTGCAGGGAGCCCGTGGGTCACCAAGGGCTGGTTTCACAGACTCACTCGGACACCTGGGATGCCGGGATATCCAGGAGGTCCTTCTTTTCCCTTCAGTCCTTCATTGCCTTTTTCTCCTTTCTCTCCTTCTGGGCCTTGCTCTCCTTTGTCTCCCTGTGGAAGAGAGGAGGGTGGGAGGTTTTCATACCCACACTACACATGGGTCACTGTACAAAGCTCTTGCAAGGGAAAAACCCACCACATAATTAATATTTCAGGAGTCTGAGAGGAAGAGATCCTGCAAGGAAAAGGATGAATGAGGATGAGTCATAATACGCTTGACATTAAAAAAAAAGAGCAAACTGAGGTTTCTTTTCTTTACAATCTCTTGGCTGAAGGAGAAGGAACTCCCCCATTACACAGAGTAACCTGAACCCCTTTGCTTCTCCTGCAATAAGGCCTGAATCTCCCACGTGAATGAGACAGGCAGACAAGATTTGAAAGTCTCTCTTGCCTCAATCCAGAAGCCCTGAACTTGGGATGCTGAAAGATTTTTAATAGGATGGGTTTGTCTGGAGTGGCTGCTCAGCTTCTGCTGCCAAACAGAAATCAGCCCAGGGCTCCAATAAACACTCTGTGAAACTGTGTCACTGTGCCCTGTAAAGGATCTGTGGCCTGAGCAGGGGGTATCCTGTCAAACCACTGCTCTGACAATTACAGAATCATAGAATCAAAGAATCATTTGGATTGGAAAAGACATTTAAGACGAATGAATCCAAACTTCAACCCAGCACTGGCAAGCCCACCACTAAACCATGTCCCCAATGTCCCACTTCTAGGGATAGTAACTCCACCACTTCCTGTTATAATGCCTGGGCACCCTTTCAGTTCCCAATACCCACTTAAAGCTCCCCTGGTGAAACCAGTCATTGAAATTTATGAAAAAGTCTGGCAGATAATAAAATTTCAGTATTTGGCAAGATCAACCAACTGGAATGCAGGCCAGAAATACAATCACAGTAGTGTAAGAAGGAAATTTATAGTTTTGTTTTTTTTTTCAATCAAGATAAATAAAATATTGTAAATATTTTGTATTATTCAATACTACCACTCAAAATTATATGGAGACAATGATAAAAGCCAGTTTTATACTGAGAGCAACATGTGCAGCCAAGCAGCCTTGAACTGAACCATTCTCTTCTTGCACCTGTGTTGGAAGAGCTCAACAAGATCTCATCTGGTTAAAGAGCACAGACACATCTGGTTAAGTGTCCAGAGACACATTTGAGGTGGAAAGAGCTGGTTTGGTTCAAGAGCTCCTGGGCACAGCCAGCAGTGCAAGAGAATACAGAAGCCTTGATTGTCCTTAAGGAAGAGATTTTTGGTCCAACATCCAGAGATAAGCAGAAGTAGAGACACATGGCAAATAGTTTAACTAGACAGAAGCAATAAACTGCATTGTTGTGGGATGGGCTGCTCTTTCTTTCCATGGAACAAAATTGCTGGCCTGTTTGGAAAGGCTGGCTGTGCAGGGACAGGAATCATAGCCCTGTTCCAAAGGCAAGGTAGCAAACTCACAGCAGTGAGATACAGAGTGAACCCCGAGCGAGATCCTGGGGCTCTGCCAAGGGAAGGGGATCTGGTTTCTTCACTCTCTAACATTGTTCTGGTCAGTGGTGCAGGGGAGAGTGATGGACAATTCTTGATTTCCCTTGCCAGGCCCAGGAATTCCTGATTAGTTGGAAATTTGATCTGTAAAGACTCAAATAAAACAGACAAATTGTTGGAAACCAGATTTTGAAGAACTTGACCTTTTTGGAGATCTGATCAGATGCCAAAAACGTGGGTAGAGGAGTGAAACAGGAGGGGTTTGTTATATGTGCTTGCAGAAAAAAGTCCTTAGAGATTTCAGGGCAGAGGCTTATTCCACAGAGGATCCAATCATCCCCTTGGCCTCATCCCGGCTCTGGGAATCACAGGGACCTGAGTGCACAGGGATGTGTGTGGGAGCTGGAACTCCATGGGAGTGAGGTTTACCTTGATCCCATCTGGCCCAAGCTGCCCGCTGTCCCCTTCCAGCCCGGCTTCTCCCTGTGGACAGAAGCAAACTCCGTAAGGCTGTGCCTAAATGAGCTCTTCCCTGAGCTTTCTGCAGCTGGCTCGCAGCAGCAGCCAGGCTGCAGTGATGGGAGCCCAGCCCTGCACTCTAACACGTGTCCTGTCTCATACCCTAATGCTGAACAAGCTCTTCCTGGAGCAAGAGCAGGAATTCAGCCCCTTGCTCTATTCTGAGCCACAGTTTCTCCTCCATGGACCTGCTGCTGGCCTGCGGGAAGTCCTCCTTCCCTGTGGGAAAAGGAGCTCACTCTGAATTCATTTAACCTGGGGCTTCCTCACCCTGCTCCAACAACTGACCCTCAGTCCTGGGAGGGGACACAGCCCCTGCCAGCCTCAATCCATGTATTCATCCCCCCTCCCACGCCTACACAGTGTATCCAGTGTTTCCCTGCTTAAAGCTGCCTTCTGCTCCAGCGTGCCCGGTGCTGCACGGACACAGCCTCTGGCAAACAGGAGGGGTCTGTTCCCACATCTGCCCCCACACTGCCCCTTTCACACTCGGTGTCACAGTGGCATCTGAGAGGCTCAGAGAGACTGGTGAGCTCGGGCTGATGGGCTCTGTGGGGAAGGTACTTCCACCAGCTGCAGAAGGAACGGGGACCGGGAGGGTTACGGGGTGCAGAGAACAGGGTCAGCCTGTCCAGGCTGTGGGAGAGCAAGGACAGAATCTCTGGGGAACTGATGAGGCACAGAAGCCCCACAAGAAGGTGGCCATACTCACTCTTTGGCCAATGAGACCTTGCTCTCCAGGGATTCCTAACTGGCCAGGATCACCCTAAAAAGAAGGAAGCACATACAGGGAGACAAGCTGTTTACTGACAGTGAGGGAGCATGAAGTACTTCCCAATGGACTCCTAATTTTGACTATTTCCTTTTCCCACACAAACACCTTCAGCTGAGCTTTCAAAGGGGGCTCAAAGGCCCAGCAGAGGGACAGTGCCTGGGGGCAGCAAAGAAGACAAATCTCACAGGCTCTGTTGCAATGAAGCTTGGCAGGACAGGAGTCACAGAGGGGGGGTCTGAGCTGCCTGAAGCTGCAGGTCCAGAAGGCATTCTCTGGCATGGTCCTTCACAGACAAGCAGCAGGGTGGGTGCAATGTGGTGTGAAGGCAGACATGACCAGGGTGAGGGAGAAAAAAACCCAACAGCTCTTTTAGTCCCAGTTCCAGAAGAACCTGAATCTTCGACATCAGTTAAATGAGTGAACAGAAGGCAGTGGAGCTGGCAAACAAATGGATCTTGCCAATGTGGCACTGGGGGCAGGATGGCCATAGGGCAGCTCTCTCCCATGTGTGCCCACCCAACAATCTGCTTTGCATGGAAGAGAGCTCAGGAAATGCAGAGCATTGAAGGGAAAAAGGTTTGAGATATCCATAAACCTCATCCCACAGCAAACTGCTCTGCACCGACCAGATTTGGTCCAGCTCCTTCCAGCTCAGAGAAGGAGCAGGATGGGACTCTCACTCCACAGTTTCCCAGCAAGGCCAGCAGGTAAAAGGGTGTCTGTGCAAATCATCATGTCCTGCTCCAAAGAGGGCCAGCCAGGAGCACTGGAGCTGAAACACTCATGCAGTATCAGGATGCCAAAGACACGGTAGCTCCAGCGAAGTGTCAGAAGATTTGCCAAGGAAAACATGGCAAAGGATGGGGTGGGGAGTGGGAGTGAAGAGCAGCACAGAGGAAATTGCATTTAATCCCCACATAGAGTTTGATCAAAAGCTCTGCTCACAGGAGCAAATCTTCAGACCAAGAGAGTTAGGATTAAATAAAGCCCCCTCTGAGCTGCTCAGCATTGGGATTTTACTCAAAC
This sequence comes from Tichodroma muraria, assembly GCA_013390105.1. Lineage (NCBI taxonomy): Eukaryota > Metazoa > Chordata > Aves > Passeriformes > Sittidae > Tichodroma > Tichodroma muraria. The sequence goes on along the minus strand of WAAG01060329.1, from coordinate 154,503 downwards.
AAAGAGATGGCTTTTATGTGGACAAGAAGGTGCATTCATGGTCTGGAGCAGGGCACCCTTCCCCCTTAACCATCAGATGAGTTCAGTCCCCAGAGAGCTGAGGCTTGGAAACTGTGGCAGGACCTTGTCTGAGGGTATTTTTGAGACCTTCCTAAGACTCTTCTGGGTTTCATATTAGAAGCTGAGTTTCAAGGACTCCTGAGATCTCTGAGGACTCAAAATCTCTGAGTCTCAAGGACTCCTCTCTCCATTGAGATTTTGGATCTGCAAAGAGTTGAACTTCATTTTCAAGGCCCTTCAGAGCTCTTGAGGCACAAGTTCCCTGGGATGGGGCTTCTCCCCAGCACTGACAGCCTCTCCCTTGGGATGGGGCTCAGAAATTTGATGGCTAAAAATGGCTAAAATTAACCCAATTTTAGGTTTTTTAAACTTTATTATTTATTGAATGCACTATCTGCTTTGGCTGCTGGAGGGTTAACCTGCAATGTCACTCAGTCCTTCAGGAACACAAGGTGCCATTTATCTCCCCAGTCTGACAGAGAAATTGCACTCAGGGCTTTTCTTACCTTCATGCCAGGTTCACCTGCAAGACCAGGTTGTCCCATTGAGCCTGGCGGTCCCTGGGAAAAAAACCCCAACAAGATAATGAAAAAACCCATTGTAACAAAGCAGAAAGCAAGATCAAAGACATAACTCCTTTAGCAGAGCTCTCCTGGGACAGCCAAGCCCTGGTTGCAATGCAATTACCTCCCTGGAGCTGGCTCGGGGTCCACAGCATCAAAGAGGCCCCTCGTGCCTGGATTCTGGGAGGGCTCTGATCAACTCTCACACCTCCCCTCTCCCCAGCCTCCTCTGCCAAGCACCTTTCTCTGCCTCCTTCCAATCCCTCTGCTTTCTAAGGTTAGTAACCCCACCAGGCAGCAGCACTGGAACCAGCTGGGATAGAAGGGAAAAGGCCCAGAATTAGACTTGGAAGCTCTTTGCAAGGCTCCAGCAGGCTGGGCTGGTACAGTGGGTAACAGAAATGTTTGGCTGTGCTCTTGCTCCCTGCAGCCCCACTTCTCCATTCCCAGAGGTGAATTCCCATTCACCCTCCAGAGGTGTGAGCACACCCTCTGCACCAACAGGCTCCTTCTGACGAGGGTCAAGCTGTCCAACAGGCCACATCTTCCAGCTGAGCCTTTGCTCCCCATTCCCAGAGAGGCAGGGGCACAATGGTGCTGCCAGCTAAAGGGAGCAAGGTGACACTGAGCCCTCCAGCAGAAATTTTGGCCAGATTGGACTTGACATCCATCAGCCAGCTGTCTCTGGCTGTACAGGGCCAGCAAATATCCAAAGGCCAATGCCTGGGCTCAGACCAGAAATCCACAGCCCAGGCTGGACTGGGCTGAAAAAGAAAGTTTCTTGCTCTTGTGTGAGCACAGACTGGTGGAGGGGTTTGGCATCCCTCAAAGAGCCAAAAATGAGTGCTTGACCTGGAAAAAGATAGGAATTAAGATAGAAAGATGGAAGATGTGAGAATGACCTTGCAAACTGTTCTCTCTCAGTCCAGCTCCATGTGCAGCCCCTGATAGTGGGGTCACAGTCATTCACTATCTTTAGTACCAAGATCTATTAGGAGCTTTAATCTTTGTACAACTGCTCCTACTTCTGGGAAGCGTGGGGAATGAGAGTCTGTAAAAAAAGCCCAAAGATGGGACAGTAAAGCTTCTCTTTAAAGGATTTGAGTGGTTTATTTACTTACGATATTTGCATTCCAGACAACAATATCCCTTCTCTTTACAGTTGGGAATAAAGGAAAAAAGAGCACATAGTCAAGGGAGCTACCCAGGGAATAAAGCCAGTTCCTGGCTTGCTCAACGGGATTCAAGCAGAGGAGGGAGCAGGGTGTGTGTTGGGTTTGTGAACAAACGGTCATGTCACGCAACGAGAAAATTCAAGCTCCAATGAAAGCAAAAATCCTGCTTTGGTTTCTCCAGAGGTGCCAGTGCAGAGAAAGGCTCCTGGAGGAGTTACAGATTTGAATGAAGGTCTGTACTTTCTTGGTTGGCAGCATCCAGAGTGGCTCAGTAGCAGCTTTCCAGCTCCCCAGTGTGGTTTACCATGCTGAGAGCTCACTCCATCCAGTCCAGCAGCCATGAGAATGGAAACTTTCATGACTCACACGCTGCATAGACTGCATTCAAAGCCACCTTCATGTCTGTGTTACAGCTCAGGACCTACAGAAAGGAGCTGTGCAAGGGGCACACGTGATAGAGAGAGCCAAGACGATATTTTAAGAGGAGTGAAATAAAGCCATAAGTGCAGAGGAGTTGGGGGGAAATCATGGAGGCATCCCCTGCCCTCCACTGGGGCACTGTTTGGCAGCTGCTGCTCAATTTTGGTGTGTTTGTGTCACTGCTTCATGGCAACCACAGCCCAGCAGCACCATCAGCAGCAAAGGCGTCTCTGAGCTTCCTGTACTGGCTGCAGCAGCCTCTGCTGGGGCTGCCATGGCCATCTGGGCGTGCTGGCAAACCTGTGTCGTGTCAGCAACAGCACCAGGCAGGGGGAAACACCAGTACTCAGTCTGAATTGTGCTTGTGTTGGGTCCCTGACCCTGCACCCTGGTGCAAGAAGTCAGTCCCTGCCGCGGTCACCTTTGAAAGGTATCTTCTGTTGAGAAGATGGGTTTGGCACTTCTACTGGCTGTGTGTCTGTGGCCTGTGATGAAAAGGGTGCTCAAATTTCTGATTTTTACTGTTTGTTTCAGAAGCTGACTGACTTTCACACTTAAAGGAAATCCTTCCTGCTCGTTCCACACTGCACGGTGTGGAGAGATGTTCCCCTGCGTGTTTACTCCTCCCTCAGTCCTGCCACTCCTGATGGAAGGGGAAAACAAACAGGAACAAAGGTCAGACCTACCTTATGCCCCATTTCTCCCAAAGGCCCAGGTGGCCCCTGTGGTCCTTGGGGACCCTGAAAAATAGAGACACAAGGCTCTTTTCATACAACTGTTTTCATTTCTGAAGGGCTATCACTTCCACGGTCTGTAAGATAAGACACCAGTTCCCTCCCACATCTCAGAGGAGTTTTCACTGTGCAAGATCTGGCTAGTGGGATGAATAGGCCAGCAGGAGGTGTGCTGAGGCACCTTAACAGGCCAAGATCTCAAAAGACCCTTCATCTTCCTGGCTTCCATATAAAACAATTGCAGTGGGCAATCTAAAAATGTCTGGTTTACTCTCTCCCTTCACAGTCCAGCACTGCTGGCCCTCCCTGAGGTCTGTCTTTCCCCAGTGACCCCCCAAAGCTGTGGGCTCAGTTCTGACCCCATCAGCCTCCCTCCTACTCCCCCTTCCACTTCACCTACACTCCAACTCCTCCTGTTACATCTGACCTGTCCCAGACCCAACCTTGCCTTTCTTCCCTTCCAAAATCCATCCCAGGCTGTATCCTACACTCTCCCTGGTAGATCCATGGCTCCCTTTTGCTTTCCAGGGGTCTGACCTTGTCTTTCCTTATGGCTCCTAGGACTCTAGCCAAGTCTTTCACATCTCTGACCACGCTGGAGTTGGCAAGGACAGAGAAGCTGGGAATGGGATAAGTGGTGGGGAAGAGACAGACAAAGAAAGAAATGAAGTGTCTGTGTGCAAGGAAAGGCAGACGGAGAGAGAGTGATAAGACACTTACCGGGTCGCCTGGAGCCCCTTTTGCTCCTGGAGGTCCAGAAGGTCCTTGGATACCCTAGAAAAATTAAAAACAGCAAGGTCAGCTCCAACCCAGCAGCAATCCTTCATGTCTCTTGGCAGAAATGTGCACCTCAAAAATGCTCCAGTGACAGGAGGGGAGAGGTGGCCTCTCTCTAAGTTGAGCTTCATTTCCAGATCCTTCCTCTTGGCCCAGGAGTCAAAACTTAAGGACTTGAGGTTATGAAAAGGAAGTAGAAGGGATGGACACTTACTGGGAAGCCGCGTGCTCCAGTCTCCCCAGTCTCCCCCATCTTGCCCTGTGAACACACAGTTACAGCAATTATCAGCTGGGGATGTGCTGACACACCCATGGTGCTTTGGCCTGGAGGGCTCTGAGGACATGTGGGAGTCCCCAGGACTGGCAGCTCTGGTTCTCACAGAGGACATACCTGCAGCCCATCTGGGCCCACCCTGCCTGGCTCCCCTGGTCGGCCCTGCAAGACAAAAAGACAAAGACACGTCAGCAGGAGCACAAGCTGTTGGTCATGCTCTTCTGCCCCATCTGCCCTTGCATTTTTGTGCATTAAATTTCCCTCCCAGTTCCCTGCAGCTTTTGAGAGGCCAAAGGCCTGGGATCACACCCCGAGGAACACCCCAGCCAGCTGGGAGTGTGGGCAAGGGCCTGATACCAATGGTGGATAGATTTTACTCTGGTTGCAAGACAGATTCATCCCTGCTGGTTGAGCCTCATGGTGCAATTGAACATCCCTGTTCCTGGAGGAGGATGTGACCTTGATCCTGCCCAGAGCATTTCACAGCACAGCTGAGAGCAGCCTTGGCACTCACCTTGACACCTCGTGACCCTGGTTCTCCTACGGGTCCATCAGGCCCTCTGGCACCCTAAAAGGAGGCAAAAGAGAGGCAAAAATAAGAACACAGAGGATATGGCTCACTGGAAAATCCAGCTGTCACTTTAGCCTTGGCCACCAGGACAGTCCATGAGATCAATCCTGGCTAAGCCAACTCATACCTGCTTGGGTTGAGACAGCAGTTCAGAGACCAGGACTAAAAAGATTCTTTCTGTGTTTTGTTGCTTCATCTCTCGCTGTTACCAGCACACAGCACTTTTTATTCCTGTTAAACCAGCTACCAACCACTAACACAAGCCAGAGGGGAAAAGCAGGCCAGGAACACCCTTATTTTCAGACAATAGTTACATGACAACAGTTTTGCAATGCACAGACAAACTTGCAGTTCCAGCCTTATTGACAGCAAACCTTTTCCTTCCTAGAAACCTTGCTTTTCCAGCATCTTTGCCCTTAACCCTTGCCATTCCACACTGTCACATGGTCACAGTGGTGGTACAGAGGTGCACAAACCCTCACTGTGCAGTACCTTCACACTGCCTTGGGCCCCAAATTCCTCCCAGGGAGGAAGGTACATTTGCTGGCAATTGAACTCCAAGCCCTCAGCTACAGGTATGTGATATTTAAAGACCTGGCTGCTGTTAAGGACCAGGCAGGTGCTTGTGCATATGGAGTTGGAGAAGGTCTGGTGCCATGCCCAGCATCTGCTCCTGGGTGCGTGAGTGTGCACAGGGACCTGGACAGGTGTGTGGAACACAGACCCTGCTGCAAATGAGCAGGTGTGAGTTGCTAAAATTAAACAGTTCATGGTACAGCTTGGGCATCACTGAGGAAGGGTCATCCTTGTTCTTTTAGAGGGTTCCAAGTGAGGTGAGCCCTGGGAAGAGGGTAAGGATATGATCAGAGAATCACAGAAAAAATGGTTTGGGTTGAAAGGGACTTTAAAAACCATCTATCTTTCAAGCTTATTTCAGAAAAGCTGAATACACAACCCTCTGCACCATTTGACCCCCAGAAACCAATGCATCACACTGACAGAGAATAAAGAGCCACAGTGAAAGAAAGTAGAAGAGTTAAAAAAGGGCATATGAAGAGACTCTATTAACAGGCATCACGTTCATAATCTGTTCATGGGCTCAGTTAGGGCTCTTAGGCACTACTGCAATATAAATAATAAATAAAAACACAGAGCGGTGCTAGAATGTAGTGGTAAGAGGAATTCTGAGAGCTGGCCAATGCAGAAAGGGAAAACAGGAGCCAATGTGCTTAATCGGGATGCAAACCCAGTGCCAAAAGTAATAACGGGGCTAGGGAGCCAGTGTGTTAGAAAAGCAACTCCAGGATGACAGGCAAAGAGAGAGACTCACAAAGAAAGGCAGTGTACAGCAGAAACGTATAGGAACCCCAGCCAAATTATTACAGCAGACAAACATTGTCAATATAAAATAATGCAAAAACTCCTACTGAGCTTGGCAAAGCCCTGTGCTGCTCAGAGGAGCAGAGACTGAATAACCAAGAGCCTGTATTGCATTGCCAGTATGGCACAGCTCTGAAGAATGCTCAGCCTGGCCTCCAGGACAGACAGACAAACAGACAGACAGACAGGCAGACAGAGGGCTGTGCCCTTGATGGGATCCCCACAACCAAAGGGGTGTTTCACAGCTGGGGCTGTGCTGCACAAATGTCACAGCACCTCTCACCAGCCCAACACCCCAAGTGCTGTGGCTCATGCTGGCCCCTAGATCAGAGAGCAGCAAAGACCAAAAGTTTTATTAATCCATGTCCCTATAAACCTCAAAGCACAATGACAAAGACCAGAAGGTCGTTTAAAAGCGGGGCTACTGACAGCTCGAGTCAGACATCCCTGTTGCTTGGGGTGGTGGAAGAGCAGGACCTGGAGGCATCTTGGAGGCTGCCTGGGGTGACTGGGACACCCAGCAAGTACCCAGACCTGCACTGGGAAGGGAGGTGTCAGCATGGGTATGATGTTGGCACTCTGGGAAAGCAGCCTCAACAACCAAATGCTCATCCTCCCTGGAAAACAGTTCCCCTTTTCTTTGAGCAGCCACTTGGATATTTTGTGCAATTACATCTTTACTGTCTGAGATGATGTGGTGACCTGCTAGTGAAGCAGGGGAGGGATGGGCAGAGGGCAAAAATGCCTTAGATATGGCCTAGAAGAGGGAACAGGGACAACTGGGACATGAAAACTACAGTGATGATCCGGGTTAGCATTGGGAAGGAAAGTGGAACAAGTCTGGCCCCTCCAGACCCATCTTCTGTAGCCTGTCCTGCCCTGTCCAGCCCCTTTGCCAGCGCAGGGGCTGCTCGGAGCCAGGTGGAGGCTGTTGGGTGCCCTCAGTGATGGCTGTGGCTCTCATCAGGCCTGGCTGGCTGGCTGGCTGGGGAAGTGTTTACAGCATCCTCATCTCTTCCAGCAGAGCCCTGTCACCAGCATGGCAGGATCTGCCAGGGCAATCTCACTTCACAGCAGTCACCTGCCTAATCCCATCACAACGCATTTCATCGGCATCTGACCTGAAGAGGGAGAAAGTGACCCTCTATTCTCAAATGCATGTGGAAAGATTCACCTTCTCTGGCCTCCTGGGCTGAAACCTGGGATAAAGGCTTCCCCTAATCCACCCTGACAGGAAAAGCTACATTTAGTCAATCAGTTAAATTTTTAAAACTCTCTTTACTGACAACACTGGTTAGAGATGAGTGAGTGAGGTCCTGGCAGCTCTCCAAGGGAGCATCCCAAAGCCAAGAGCCTCAAGGCTCCTCAAGGTGCCTTCCCCCTGCAGACCTGGCAGCTTGGCCTTGCAAGCAGGGCTGAGCACAGCCCCTGGGCTCCCCTTGGACCCTCAGTGCCCTTTGGTCAGCGGAGGCCAGGACAGCATTTCCCTGTGCTGAGCAACACCAAGCAGCGCTGTCAGAAACCCCAGACTAACCAAGGGCTTACGACAGTGGCTGGATGTGAACAGCTCACAAAGGCTGGGGAATTCAGCTCCAGGCTTTGGAGGACTGGACACCGGTCCAGGTGAGGCAACAGGCATATAACCTGCTACTGAAGCAGACAGTGTTCCTGCAGAACTATGTACTCAACAAGGTGTTTCTTCAGAGCAGCGCTGCATTTCCTCCTGTTAAACACCTGCTCAGAGCTCAGACAGAGACAGTGAGCAGCCTCTGAAGAGCAGCATGAAGGAGCAGTCAGTAGCTCCGTTCCAGAAACCCAAAGCTCCTTCCTTACCCAGTTATCCAAATATTGATATTTCACTATCACAGTCTGGCCAAACAAAAAAGCAACCAGATGCCTTGAGTGAAGCCAAAGGGAGACATCCCTGGCCATGGATCTGGAATGAGATTTTCCTCAAACACTTCTAAGACTTTCTCAGTCAACTAGAAAGATCCCTGGAAGCAAAACAATACCCTCCACTTCTCCACGAACATCAACTCAGCTGGGCTTGGAAAGGCAAATATTTTCAGGTTTGCTTAGATAACACCACTTTACAAATCCCTGGCATTTACAAATTCCTCCGGTTGGTGATGCTGGAAATCATCATGCCCATGTGGCAGAGGCAGCAATTCCTTCCCTCTGTCATGGAGCAGCAAAGGGCCTGGAGTGCAGGTGTGCTCCCCTTATCTTGGATTTGCAGGCTTCACCTGGGCAGCAGCTGATGCTGGAGCTGGATGAATGAATGGCACAGTGGAAAAGAGAAATGTGCTTTGGGATTTGAAAAGCTCCTCTGTATCACTTGAGCCAGAACCCAGCAGTGAGAGGATAAAATCCTAGAAATATTGACAGGCACCTTGGCCAGCAGAATAGGGCAAGGTAAGGCACTTTACAGCAGGATTTCAGGTGCAGCTTTATAATGTGAGTTACAAAATCATGGCTCTGGTTGATACTCAGCCTTTCACAGTGATTCCCCATCCTTCTGATGACATTTTCCTGGTGTGAGGAGCTGACTAGCAGAAATGTGCTTTAGGATTTAAGTGACATAGGGTGAGGGGCTTGCTGGACCAACTGCCTCCAAATTTAAACCTTGATTTGCTTAAAGAATTAGGTTTAAGCATGTACATAGCTGTCACTAGCTGGATGTTAAGCACATATCCAAGTGCTACACTGAGTACAGATGAAGGGAAATGAACCTGGGCTTACGTGTCCAAGTTCCTTCTCCTTAGGGAAGAGGAGAAAGGAAATAACATTTGAGGAAGATTGTTCAGTATTAGTTTGGTGGAATAAACAAAGACTTGCGAAGGAATAATAGTTCTGTCAGGACTAAAAAGAAGGTCACAATTTTTAAAAAGCTTTTCTTTTCAAAATATACATATCTTGTCAATATAAAAGTTATCACAACCTAAATGCAGGCCTCAGAAAATCTCCATTGTTCTTTACAATCAAAACCATATTTGCTGTTTACGTTTCCTTCAAAAGCAGAATAACTTTAATGAAGCATCCACAAACAGAGCTCATGGAATCCACAAACATCTGGCAGGGGCTGCCTTCATGTTTCCACTCAGAATTGAATTACATCCATTCTGTAAGCTAGGATAGACAGAGGGTAATGTCTGAAATTACAATTGGGGGATCATTTCCCCATCCTGAGTAAAGCAAGAGCCGGAATCACAGGAGCAAGTAAGCAAACACAGGATACTATGTGCATGGAATATCTTCTGAGAGTATGAAGAGAAGGAAAATGTGAATGAGAGAGATTCAAACCAGAAATCCTCCAGGCAGGAGATCTGCTGGTGCTTACAATACTGATTTCCCTACATCATATGCACTGAAATCTATAGAATTTCACAGCAAAAGCCAGGTTCATCCTTTCTGCTGGGGACCTCAGAAAGCACATCTCTCTGCCTCACAATTTCTGTATGGATTATATCACTGCAGTGCTCAAACAACACCAGATCTCCACCACAGCACAGCCCAGCAATGGGAGCTGAGAGCAGGAGATCCAGAGGCTCAGTCCTTGCTGGTAGAGCTTTAGGCAGAGCTTTACCCCTCTCCAATACTGGTGTCCCTAGGGCAAGACCAAGTCCTTAATGCTCCCTTTTCCCCCAGGCACTGCCTCCTTTCTACCTCAATGCTCTGCACATCCTCGGGTGACGTTTTGCAGGCTCTGAAGTCTGCCAGGGGTACAGCCACTGCTGCATTCCTGGTTTGCAGGGCTGGGATGCACTTTGAAGTCTGGCTTCCTCTGTGAAGGCACGTCCAGAGGGAGTGACTGGCACAGGATCTGAATATCTGGAGAGGAAATGTAAACCCAGGCCATGAAGCTGAAGGTCTCTACTATACAATACGTCATTCTGAGGATGGACAGTGCTAGTGGCAGTTGATGTTCCACAGGATTTCTCTGGAGGGATTGACACCCTCTGTCTGGATCCATCTACAGCCAGAGGCAGGTCCCTGATGTCCCAGGCAACCTCCTTTCTTGGGAGCTGAATCCAGCTTTTCTTGTGGGCTGAGGACTTGAGGCCAGTATGGATGTAAGAAGCTGAAGAAGGTTTATGTGAGGGAATCCTAGACAACCTAAGAGCCACACACTGCCCGTGCATGCCTGCTGAAAGGAGAAGCTCAGTGGCAGGGGTGGGGATGGATCCCTGGCTGGCAGCTGGGAGGAGGCAGTTCCAGGACTCCATCTCGGTCACTGCAAACATTAAAGGCACTAGAAAAAGCACTTGATCCCCTCAGAGGACCCACCTTTCCAAGAACCTGCACATCTGCAGCCTGGATCCATCCAGGAGGTGTTTCCTGTTCAACCCTGTGCTGCAGTTTTACCTTGAGATATTTTCCACCATCCATTCAGAGCCTGCCAGAAAGGAACACCTCCAGTTTCTCATCCAACATGGTCATGGATGTTCCAGACAGCCCAGTTAACCCCTGCTGTGCAGCACAGAGGAATCTCACTCCCCAGGGGCCCTTTTGCAAGTGCACCTGGGCAGTGAACTCCATGGGCCTTTCCACCAAGGAGCACAGAGAAATGGGAGCTTTTTCCCAGTCACAAGTTAAAAGATGAACCCTGAAAGCCACCTGCCCAGCTTGGATGTTACTGGCATCCTTCTAGATGTGATTTTAAAGTTCAGAGCAGTTCCAGGGTACATAACTCTGTGATTACAAAGCTTCCTAGTTGGTTATTCCATTTTCTTTTGCTGGTCCCAGCTATTTGAAGAGAGCATTCACTCTGGCATAGGGAAACACACAATCCTTGGCTGTCCTGAATCCCCCAAGCAGAAGTTGTTGGAGAAGCAGAAAGTGGGAGTAGGTAAAATGTATTGTTTACTCCAGTGTATGCCTTTGAAAATGAAACATGGAAACAGATCCTCGGAGGGAGAAATGCAAAATGTGTTGCTGTTAGGGCCTTCAGCAGAATTCATGTATGCTCGCTATTAATACTTTGTAAAGCAGCTGGATGAGGAAAAACAATCCAAAGCAGGAATGCTCCTGCAATAAATATCCCATTGGAGAAGAAAGATTGAAGAGCTCAGATGGGATGGGGGCTGAATGTCACAGGCAGGAAAACAAGCAGCTTTGGCAGGTCTAGAGGTCACTGTCCTGTTGGCTGTCACCCAAACAGAGCAGGGAGAGCCACACAAGAGCTGACTCTGAGTGTCTGTGAGCTCTTTCCTGAGGAAATGTGAACTCACAGCGCTGCCAGTGGTGCCAGGCTGGGGGCTGCTCTTTCCAGGCAGGGTGAGGAGACACCTGTGTTTACAGGGTGGTACTGTTGAGGTATGTACACATAAAATCAGGGCTGTTAAAACCCTTAGAAAAGCACAGGACATGTTTATAATTTCATGTACTGACAATGCAAAGCACAACTTCCTCACATCCCTGTGGAGTCCTGCTGGGAGGTGTCAGTCCTGTGGAGGGGGACGCATGGGTAGAACAGCCCAGCTCTATTTCTGCCAGCCTTGTCTCTTAATTCTATGTCATGACATAACATTGCCTCCTTCATCTGCCTCTGGTGATATCTCACCACTTCATATCTCAGCTACTTTTTCTCCCATAACAACAAAGGCACCTTTTCTGGTTTTCTACCTGCACCCTCACCCCCAACCTTCAGACAACTGAATTTTCATCACCCTCACCAGAAGCATCCATAAACTGTGTTTTGACAGCAGGTAGTTGGAAAAGACAGGCTGGACCACTTCCATGATAACCTCTACTCTGGACACTCCTCTGCCCTTACACATCCTTTGCCTTCACTTCCCTGGTAAGATTTGTTTCAAGGACGACACAGCCTTTATGTGCAGCAGAAACTTGTCTGTGGAGGTGCTGCCCAAATTCTGCTCATCTTCACACCCCCAGACTAAACCAGCAGATTATTTTTTCAGTGTCTGGAAGAGGAGAGGGATGAAAGCTCATGGAGAGTGCTTACCCTGCAGCCTTTCATCCCTCGGACCCCTGGCGCACCACGGGCTCCTGCTGGACCCTGGAAGGGGAGAAAGGAAACAAAATGAGGAAGGCAGCAGCTTTGGTAAGACCCCACATTCCTATGTGATCTGCAGGGGCCTCAGATGCAGACCCTTGACCAGAAGATTGGTTCATTAAACACTTGCTAAAAACATCGCCATTTCTACTTGCCTATAAAGAGTCTTTTTCTTTTTTTTTTTTTTTTTTAAGTCATGGATTGTCTTTGGATTGTGAACATTTAGGCCAAAGATCCTGGCTGAGGTTTGTATGCTTAATGACCTGCAGCCTGTTATCTGTGTCAGTGGTGTGATGTGAAGAGAAGTTGAACATCCAGAATCTTCTCTGAATCTATTAAAAGCAGCTGTTGCTCAGCATCTGTTCAAAAATAATAATAACCAGGATCTGGTTTTTAGATGTCCAAATACAAAATCAGACACCTTATCTTGGGTACCCAAATTTGATCTTTTAAGCCAAATACTGACTTTAAGTAACTGTTACCCTGTTGATGCTGCATAAATATTGATACTGGCAGATAAATACTAATTTAATGTGGACTGTTGGTGTTGTGGATAATCCTGTTCTTCTTACAATTACAGAAAGATTTCAGGTTTTTCTTTTAATCTGATTTGTACACACGTTTCATTAAATGTGCATACAAAAAATGCAGAAAGCCAGTTTTTTTTCCCCTGCTAGAATATTTATCAGAGTAAAAAAAAAAAAAAAAGATATATTTATTTAACAGGACTTAGCTCTATATCACAGCTTTTAAACCTGATATTTAAAGTTAGTGCCTTTCTGCTGTCAGAGAAGAAAACCTCAAAATGACACATCCACTCCTTGCTCTCTCTCAAACATTCCACATCAAATTTGGCTGTTTACATATTAATAGCTTCTACCAATTGTCATCCCTGCAAACTCCACCACAGATCAGAACAGAATTGGATGGTGATCTTCCTACTGCTCCTAAAACTGACATTTTTTTGCTTGAAGATTTTGCTTTTGTGCATGGCATGTTAGTTCAGGATACAAATGCTGAGCTGTTCTCACTCAGTATGGAAAAGTCAGTTGACTGTAACTGTATTCGTGATCAGAGTACATCTCAGTTTTGGTCGTGAGGACAGTGGAGACTGGCACAGGCAGTAGATATGTCAGATGCCTGTTTTATAGAGATTTTTGTGATAACCATGTGCTGAAATGAAATCCTTAGCCGGTATCTGGAACCTCCTCTGGAAGTCTCAGCCTATCCCAAATAGCTTATGAAAATACAAGGACAGAAACATTCATTGTAATGGCAAATGTTGAGGGAACAGCTAGATACCCTGCTGGAATTTTAATGAACAGTTTAAGAGAAGATAAGTGATCTTTAATATTCCTATGTATACACATTATTTTCAAATCTGTATATTAACAAAAAAGATGCACCATAATGGTGAGTGAGAAGAGGAAAAATGAATTCACAAGCCTCAGGAAGCTGAAACCAAGGGAAAAGCTTCCTACCATTGACTTTGCTTCCCATTTCCAGTCGCCCTTTGTTGAATTAATCAGCCATCACTGCTAAGGCTCATTCAAAGATTTTAACAGTTTAGGACAAACAACAATTGCATGCCTCAGGTCTGGATTGAAAGGCAAATAAGGAATGTTTGGTGGAAAAACAGCTGGAGTTAATGAGTGGGGATTTGATATTAGGAGATTATTTGATTTACTGGCTCTGTGGGGAAGTTTGGCTTATTGAATTATGACTTTTTAAAATGCAGTTGTGGAGCAAACATTTTGCTTGGATGAACTTGTTATTTGCCTGCAGGAGAAGAGGGAACTGAAGGAAGTGGAAGAACCTGGGGACAGTCTCAGCTTCCAGAGCTTTGCTGAGAGGTTTTGGATTCCACCTGGATCTGATGCGCCGGCTCATACTATTGTATATTGTCATATATTGCCCCAGTGAAGACAGACAAAATTTGGCTTCACTTGAAGGTCCATTTGGTGGTGCATGGGATGGTGCTCAGGGCTGGAGCTCCCTGCCACGGAGCAGAAACTGCCTCGGCCACAGGTGCTCACAGGCCCTGAGCAGGAGGGAGCCCAATGCTCCAGCTGTCCCCAAATCATGTAGCAGCTAACACGATGGGAAGTTGCTAAAAATGGGACAACTACAGATATCTAGCTGCCTCCTAGGCTTCTGTCAACAGCAAGTGCTGCCACGAGGGGCCACAGAGCAGCTCACTGCCGGGGGCTGGGGGTGGCATCGTGCTGCTTTTACTGTAAGGACCTGGCTGGTGCCACATTGCTGCTCTCCAGGTAGACATGGGTCACCCTGAGGTGCTGCTTGACCTCAGATTTTCTCTTTTCATCACCTCCACTCACTTGCTACTGCACAATCTGTGCCCAGGCGGCAGCTGCCTGCAGCCACTGCATCCAGAGCGTCCTCGAGCTCCTGGCAGCGGCAGAGTTGACCCTGATTTGGAGGCCACACCTTTGGCACTTCCCAGGCATTTCACTGCTGTGATCTTCCTCCCAGCACTGTGGGAATTCACACACTGAGCAAAATCCATTCCCTGCACCCACCCAGGGCTGCCTTTTTGTTGGCTCCAGTGGCACTTGTGCTGCTGGGAGAGCCCGAACTACATCTAAAGAACATCTGTGGGAAACTGGAGCCAGGCTAAAATCTGCCTCCATGGCGATTGCATGCTCCAGCCACAGCTGCAGCGTGCCAGATGAGCCTGTCCAGATGGAGGGTCTGTCTGGGGGAGCTGCTCTGCTGCTCCTCCCTTGCCAGCAGGGGCTTTGACCACGCAGGACGGTCACACTGCATGACGCGGTCGCTGCGATAAATGACCGTGATAATTCACCGTGAAGCATCACTACATATCACATGGTGTGATCACCACACTGCCAACCATTCCCAGCCCAGAGCACCTTGAACTAGGGAGCTTGTGTCCTGCTAAAAGATTGAGGCTGGATTGCAAATTTTGCATCTCTCCTTAGGGAAATGGGCTGCAAAATTTTGAATTAAGCACTGTGCTTTTTTTTTTTTTTTGTTTGTTTGTTTGTTTGTCTCCTTCCATGTTGCTCCCACCATGTCCCATCCCTTTCCCCATATCTCTTGTTCGTATCAAACTCAAATAAACTGGAATATGGCTGCTTGACTTAGCCCATGAATGCCCAGGATGTGGTATTACACAAGGTGACGATAGCCTTTACTTACTGTTGGTCCAGGGATCCCAGGAAAACCCACTCCTCCTGGCATCCCAGGGTGCCCCTAAAGGGAAGGAAGAACATGCCTGCTGTGAATGCCCACAATCTGCACAGACCTTCTTCCTCCAAATGGGAAGACAGGAAAAAGGGCATTGTTGGCTGCCTGTAAATTCAGGCAGATCTGATTTTTGTCAGGGTGAAATTGCTCAGGGACAGAAAGAAATGGCCAGGCTGTCACTAGCCCAGCCCCAACCCAGCCAGTGATGCAGCAGCAAGATTTTCTGAACAGCCCAGAAGAGAATGGGATGAATTAATTTGAAAATTTGTCTTTGGGTCTTGTACTATGGTAGACAGGAAATAAGTGTCAGAGCAAGACAAGATCCAGCTGAGGTCCCCACTGTTAAATTCCTAAACATGGATTCCTGAAAGGCGGAGCACAACAAGGCAAAGTGACTGTGCTGCCCAAGCACCCTGCATTTCCAGTTGCTCTGGGTAGCTTGGACAGATCCTTGTTGGTGGGCACTGTCTGTTCAAGAGCCAGGATGCTTGGGAACAGGCATTCCTTCAGTTCCTGGCTGTTTCCACTTGACTCAGCAGGTCCTCAGCTGATGGAGCCACAGAACACACCTCAAAACCCAGTGTTGCACTGAAGGGGAAACTGCTGGACACAACTGCTGGGGAGAGGCTACACCTCAATATCCATCAGTCAAATGCCTGTTCCCATTCCCACAGACATGGGAAGAAACTGCAGCTGTTGGCATGAAACTAAAAGACCAGGAGGAGCTGCACCCTTAGCTAGGACAGAGAGGTGGCAGCAAGAGTGAGAGAATGCAGACTTACTCCTTACCATCGACCCCTTGACTCCTGGAGGGCCTGGGGGTCCCATTGAGCCACGGTCACCCTAGGAGAGAGACAGGTTCATAGGGAGGAGTGATCTAGGGAAATGAAACGACTAAAAAAATCCACGAATTCATGTCTATGCCATCAGCTTTTTACCAGAAATGCTTCCAGTATTACTCTCTTTCCATCCATCTCATCATAGTGGAAGGATTGCAGGAATTAACTAATCCCCCATGTCCCAAGAGAGGGGACTTTACTCTTGCCACCAAAACCATCGAGGTATGAAGGAAACAGGCACAACGCCTTCAATTCCAAACGGTGCTAGGATTGAACCCAAGGAAATCTCCAGCCCTTCCCACCCAAGGCATGACATGCCTGTTCTGCAGTATCACAGCCTCTACGTGTGCCAGCATTTTCAGAGCCATGGATTTGAAGTCTCTTGTCACAAGGCCCTGCTGAGAGCAGGGAATCAAGCTGGAAAAAAACAGAGATGCTGCCTGGTGCTTTCAGAGGAGACTGCGGGTGTTTTGGAGGAACTCCCTGTCCTGTGGCTCATACTGAGACCCACAGTGCCAGCAGCTATGACCTGGAGGTCTGATTTATGAGGGGCTCAGAGCTGGATGACTCCCCAGCCAACCCTAATGATAGGATCCCTTCTAAAACCACCAAAACATCACTTATTCATTTCAAAAGTCTTCCTTATCCCCTCATGCAGACAATCTCACTTTCCATGATTACTTCCTTGACCCAAAGGTAGGAGACAGGATGGTTAAGCTCCCATGAGCACCACCACAGCCTGCTGATGTGAGGGTGATGAGAAGGTGTGGCTTTAGTGATGGGATATCAACAGCTCCTTTGGGAGACAGTGGTAATTCCCACACAATTATCTGTGGTCTCCCTCCAGGGAGAGACAGGATGCACTGGGAATTAGGTGTGTTAGGTTTTGTGCTGGGGAGGTGGGGGGATGAGGAAGGAGGATTTAGTAAATGCTGCCAATTAGTTTACGCCCAAAATCTGACCTACCTTCCAACAGCAAAGAGTGTAAGGGGAAATATTTTCTGGGCTCAAAGGAGCTTATTAAAAACAAACCCCAGAGTTTGTGTTGTCACCAGTTGGCCCTTGTAAACCAATGTACAGATTTTTTTCTCCCTGACTGGATGGATTTTATTAAGCGTGTATTAACTGTATTGTTCTCTTTGATAATCTTTGGATTCCACTGGCTTCAGTCTTAAGTTTTGCAGCTCTCAGGATGGAGATTGCTGACTCAGCTACGTCTAATGAAAGCATATTTCCCACTTCATTTAGCTCACAAGAGTGTAGTAAGCTGTAGGATACTATGCCAACTGGAGGCCTGGTTGAGGTTTTGATTTGATGATAGCTATTTCTGTCATCCCTAAGCTTGTCCTGGTAGAGAAACCTTATGGAAACCCCAGCTGTGCTGAAGATCTCCCAGGGCAGATTTTCAAAGGACAGCCTGGGTTTGCCTTGACTCTGATGTAACATCATCACATCACAGAGATGATCTGGAAGTTGAGGATGCCTCATGTGGTCAAGGCTTTGGTATGGAAGGCACAGGGACAGATGTAAACTTAATGGAACGGAGGAAATGATCTTCCCATGTCTCCTGCATGGCGAACGCCTTATTCGATTCAGGGCTGCAGCTGCCAATGAGACAGCTCATTCAGGCACCGATTTTCTGTGTAACCACCCTGGACGCATCAGAGACTCTTTATTCCTCTGTTTTCCTTCTCTAAAATACAGCCCACATCATGTCATTCTATTTAGTTCTTGTGGGCCTTGACAGCTTGGACTGAGACAGATTCTGCTACTGCCCCACGGGGGCCCACAGGATGGAAAGGCCATTCCAAAGGCTGCTGCGGACGGACAATAAAATGGATCTGCAGCAAACACAGTATAACTGTCACAGAGTCTTTACATCATTACCCAGAGGACAGGGCTTGAAGCAATAAAAGTGAGAAAGAGAGCACTGATGTGTGGAATGCATCGTTTTATGCTCTTTCACTATCTTTACGGCTGCACTGTGAATAATTAAACCACCAACAAAAACCAGCAGCGTGCGAGTGAGATACAATGAGTGACACAGATGATTTGTCTTTGGGAGCTGCCTCTGAATAAAAGTTTACACTCTAATAGAAAACAAATTAACGTCCTTTTCCATTTTTATGTGAAATAAAGCCCTTTTTATTCCCCTGGAAGAGGTTTGTGTCTGTACTGTACACAAGAGTGCACCAGCCCTGAATGTGCCCAAAGCAACCAGGGGCAGCCAGATGGGATGGTCCTCACCAGATAAAAAGGGAAACATTTGAACCAGCCTTAGCTCAGATGCACTCTTGTACACCTGAGAAATTGCTGAGACCTCCCGTTCAATGCAGGCTCAGCCCTGGTCTGGCGTGACCCCCCTGGCCACCCAGAGCACACCTCTGCAGAAATCTGTAACCTCAATCCCATGGACTCCTCCCACGACCAGCAACACAGGCTGATGGATCCTTCATTCCCATAAAAACCAGAGCTGACTGTTAAATACAAACCACCTGGCACATTATGAATGAGGAAAGTTAATTTTTCAAAGAATATTTTGCAGCATCTCCCTGGAGGGCAACGCATGTTAATTCCTGAATGGGAAGTGAATGATTTTGGCCTGGTCCTAGTCTAGCTCAGACACCCCGGACGTGCTTCATTCCCAGCTGGGTGTTGCACTCACATGACAACTTAAATCTCCACAACCCCTCTCCTGCCCCAGCCTCCCCATCCTGCAAAAATGACAACAACCATTTCATCACAAGCAATCCTTACCTTTTCTCCTGCTATTCCAGGCTCCCCCACCGGACCAATGAAACCCATCAGACCCTGAGGAAAGAGAAGAGCACAACTAATTTTCAGTTTTTATTTGCTGAGAAAGTAAACCGTTCCTTTGGTCCACCTTGCTGGTTGCAATAGCACAGCATCCCTCATATAATGCTCAGTAATTCCTACTGGCTACCAGAGTGGATGGAGTTGCTCCCGGCCATGGGAATGTCTAACTCCACAGCTGGTTCTGCTTTAGGCGCCAGCTGGAACAGCAGCACGAGGATCTGCAAGAGCCACAACACACAGCACAGTGGATGAGTGAAGGAAGGAAGGCCGAGTCCATGGCGTGGCTTTGTTCTGCGAGCTTTTCCCAAAACAACTTCCCCAGGAGCATCTGCAGCAGGAGCTCCTGGGTTGCACAGAGACAGAGACTTACCATCATTTTAGTGGCTGGACTGGGTAGGCTTCCTCTGTATTAATCCAAGCTGCCTCAGCCCTTTGTGCAGACTAATTTTGCCCTGGATAGTGTCGTGCTGGTGGGATGCCAGTGGGAAATAAAGGTTCCCGCAGCCAGAGGGGCCAGCAGGGCAGGGGATCTCGCACACTACTCCGAAACCATCTTGGAACAAACCTCCAGTCGAAGCTCAGGGTTTAACAACATTCAGGACAATGAAGAGGCAAACAGAACTGCTTTTAATTAGGAAGATGGAAACAGATGCAATCTCAAGTGAAGATTCCTGAGAATTAAGATATAGCAACCTCCCTATCAGCTCCAAAGGTTTCTGGCTCTGGAGATGCAAGGGACTGTCCCCTCTGCCACTGCAGGAGCTTGGTCTCCTCTGTGCCATGATGGACATACCAATTAGCCATGGGATGACAACTACAAACAGAAGACTCCACTATCCTGTGGGGGTGTCACCAGCCTTTCTGAAGAGGTCTTTGCTTTGAAATGGCTTTTGTCTCTGAAGCTGAGGCAGTCCTGGAGCACAAGTGTGTCCTTGTGGCCAGTGGCCATTGTGGTCAGTGGCCATTGTGGCCAGGCTGCACAGACCAGACACCCGCAAGAGCAGGGCTGGACTCGGCACAGATTGCCCGGTGCAGGAATCAGCAGGAGAGCAGAAAACTCTGCAACATCTGCCTATGCAAGGTTGCCACTGGGTGGCATTGCTGAAGGCTGCTGGATCAATTGTCCTTTCAATTAGACACAAGTGCAGGTACGCGGTTTCCGAATTTTTCCAATAGCCCAAGGCCACGAAGAAGGCAAATGTTATGGCAGAGAATGGCAAAGCAATGAGATGCAACAGGGAAATGCACTGCTAGGCAAAAATAGACAATAAAACAAGAAAGAGTACATCTCGTGTTCATTTCCAATTTCTTGGAAAACAACAGAACTCTCTCTCTCTCCTGGGAATGTGCTGTTTAAGAAATTTCTGGTTCCTTAGGCCAGTCCCTGCAGAAGAGGGATCCCTTGTCTGCAGCAAGCATTGGTCCCATTCAGAACAATACTCCCTTCCAAGGGGTGATGCATATCCAAGCTCAGGCTTGAAGGCCAATCTTCAGACCCACTGTCCATGGCAGCATCAGCTTCTACCCTAAAAAGCCTCTCAGGAACTCAGGTCCTGAAGCCAGGTGTACTGGTGGTGCTTCCCAAGCTGGCCTGCTGATGCTTTGCAGAGGGGGTTGCAGGGATCTGAGCACACCAGGAGCCCCCAACACCCTCCTGAGACCCCCCCTGCTGCCACAGATGTGCTGCTTGTTATGGCAGCTTGTGCAGAAAGCTGCTGGCATGGCCAGCACTGGCCCTGCTGCACAGATCAGCTTTGGGATGGGAGCACAGCCAACATTTCAGTCCAAGCTCAGGGAAAATTCTGCCTGTGCTGGTGCATCGTGGTACTGCACAGGGGAAGATGCCACTGCTCCCCATGTGAGAGGAGCATCCCATGGTGTGAACGTGAGATGCAGAGCAGGGACCTTGTAGCTTCCAGCACAGTAGCTCTGCAGTGTTTGCAGCCAGCACTGTCTGCTCTGGGCTAAATTAACCAACATTGCTGTGTCTGCAAGCAGACACAAATCGAGATAGATACGTCTGCGCCAAATAAATCTCAGTAAATTATCAGGAGCATAAGAAAAAACAGGGGGAGATTGGGTAATGATGTTCTTCACTGGCCAAAATGGGATAGACACAAAAGGCAAGGAGATTTAGGTTTTAAGACAGAAAGATTTAGGTTTTAAGAACCAGAAGAGCTGCCAGTGGCAAATATTTAATCAAAGCAGACATGAATTGTGGTCATTACACTAAAATGGCTGTGGCACGACATATTTGTCTCAGGTTCCCAGGGTTGAAAAGAGGGCCTGCATCAAACAGGGCTCTGGGCAGTGTGTGTAATGATGCACGTGAAGTCCCAGCAGCGGTGGCTGCCGGATAAAGGCCCACACTATACAGGAAAGAATGTAAAACATTTATATTAGACGGGAGTTCAGCATGTCACTCATGATTCAGTCTGCTGTATTCCCCAGCCAAGGGCATGGCGGAAAAGGGATGGAGATTGTTAAAAAGTTGCCGGGGGCTTGGAGGGGGGGAAAGGAAAGGAGGGGGGACTGGTGGGTTGTAATTCCTGTCTCGCTTTCCCCATTTATTGTCCAGCCCTGTCATAATTAAGCCCCCCCCTCCCCTCTTGGCTCCGTCAACAGAGAGCAAGTCAGCAATGAAGCCTTGCATAAATCAGAGCCCATTTGAGAGAAACAACCGGCCGGCGAGCCCAGCGTGAGCAGGGTCTCCCAGGGACGGGACCGCTAGTCGCTCCCAGCGGGAACCGATCGCGGCCTTTCTGTTTTACTGGTTCGCTAGAACTCAAAACAAAACAAACCAGGGACAAAAGACGGGAGGGAGTAAATGTACAATCCTCCCATTCAGATGAAAGAAAGGGAAAGTAAAACAGTAAATATCGCAGTTTAAAGGAGGATGCTCTGACCCGCAAAGAACAGCCATGTGGTTTAACCCCCTGTGCACCGGGCTCAGCCCTGTCCTGGCGCTGCGTTGGGATCCCACCACCCTGGGGAGTGAGGGAAGGGAAGGTGATGTGCTGTGGAAACATCCTGTCACATCAAGGAGGCTGTGAACGCCACAGTGCCTTCAAATCCCCGACCGAGATGTCTGGAGGTCAGACACGCCCTGGAGGAGGAGATAAATGGGTTGGAAAGGAGCAGCACTTACATGTGGGAAGCACCAGTTCAGTTCTCTGCTCTGTTCTTGGCGACCCTCTTGACCTTGGCAGAGGCAACCAAGACCTCCCCACCTGCAAAACTGACATTACAGCCCCTCTCCTTCGGAAGGGGAAAGACACGAAGGAGATGATGCTGGTGTCCTTTGACAAATTATCTTAGAATACTGATATTGAGACAACACAGTTTGACCTTAAAGGACAAGAGACCTCCAAGGGGCCCTGGCTGCCCTTCGCAGCACAGAGCCAGGGGTACGTGGCTGGCCCTGACACAGCCCCGTGAGTGAGCCGGGCTGTCATCTCTTGTACAGGGGAAGGGACTCCAACAGCTGCTCCTGCTATGACAGGACCTCCCCAATCCCGTTAAGGACATAGGTCAATTGAAGCCTCTTTCAGCTGGCACAACTCTTCACTGGGATTTTCTAGTGCCAAGCAGGGGGTCCCGGGGATGGCAGCACCTTCCTGTCTGCTGCAGGGTGTTGCTTCTCCCACAGGGCTCTCTGACCTTCAACATGGACATTTTGGTGGCATTCTCCTGCTGTGCATTCCCAGAGCTCTGGGACATGAAGGCTGGTGGCTTCCCTGGCCAGAGGCCCCGTATTCCTCTTCATATCCTTCTGACTCCATCTACAGGCAAGGAAGGGTTAACCCACACATTTCCAGGGTACTGGGGCACCCAGGAGCTGGAATCCTTCCAGCACATGGAGACAACAAGCATATCATGAATGATCTTCCTGAGTCCGTGTCCTTGCAATGGAAAAACAATGCATCAGGGACTGTCCTGTGGCTTAAAACCTCATTTTTCAATGAGAGCTCAAGTATCACTGGAAACCTGACAGAAACTCCCATGCTTTCCTAAACAGATGTCCCTAAGAAAGTGAAGAAATCTCCAATGAGATGGATGGCTGATCTCTTCTCATGCTGTTATGCTGAGATTTTCTACTCTGAGAGAACCCATTTGTTGGGCAGAGCAGCAGGATTGAGAAGTGTTACCACTCTTACTGTGGAATAGAAATCATCGAGGTCTCCACAAGAGAAACAGGGTGAGGTGATGGTGTCTTCAGTGCCAAGGGCCCGGGCCCTTCCTCTCAGGGCTCTGCAAAAAACCAGCCCAGCCCCACACCAGCTGCTGAAGTTTGAGTGGAGGGAGGAAGGAAACTCCAAGACTCCAGCAGTGTTCAGTAGAGGTGTGATGGAAGAGGAGGTTATTTCTCATTAGTCTGGTGAGACGTTTTTGTTCTAATGACTTGACTGGTTCAGAAATGGAAATTTTCTCTATTTCTAGACAGAGACTAATTGACTAAGAATAACACAGGCAGCTTTCCTACCACTGTGCTGGTTTCAGTGTCAGCAGAGGCCAGCTGTGTTTTCTTTTCGAGGAACAGTGCCTACAGTTCTCATCCAAGGTCAGTCCTGAGGGAAGTTAAAGAATAATAATCCTAATGATGCTTTGCCCTTCAAGGACAAGGTCTGGTTAAGGATCTCAAAGCACTTCTAAATATTCATTTTTAACAGCATCCACAGGTGCCACTTCAGAACAGGAGGCACTGGGCTAAGTTCTGCTCAGGGCTGTCTCACACCTTCCATAGAAGGGGAAACTGAGGCACAAAGCACTGGAAAGTGTTGCCTGAGATCATGCAGAATCTGATAAAGCTGCAAGTAGAACTCAGATGTGGGGAACAACTTTGCTGCTTCAGTAGTTGCTCTTCATGGAGCAAATTAACAACCATAACACAGAAATGGCTCTAATTACCCAAAGAGAACTAACCACCTTTGATATATACTGAGGCTGGTATCAGACTGCTGGTACTGAAAAGGATCCACCTTGACTTTTTTAGACTCGCTTGGTCAGAAACCCTTGCAAGAAGTGACCCCTGGCTGTTGCATACAGGGCAAGGAAGAGCCAGAGGGGCTGACGAGCTAAACCAAACCAAACCAAACCAAACCAAACCAAACCAAACCAAACCAAACCAAACCAAACCAAACCAAACCAAACCAAACCAAACCAAACCAAACCAAACCAAAGTGTGCTGACCATCCAAGCAGGGAAAGTGTTGGGAAGGACAGCAGTGGTGAGAAGCAGCACCCACAGTGCCAGGGCCAGCTGCCACAGCCAGCTCGGTGTGGTCGTGTAGGAACACACAGAATATGTTGGAGGCTCTGTAGCTTCACTTTCAGGGTTGTTGGTGGACAAGTTTGTTGGTTTCAATCACAGAGATGTGGGAACAATTGTTGCTTTTTCCTTGATGCCTGTGGTTCCCCCAAAGCCTACAGGGATAATGCACGTCCTGGGTTATGCCAGCAGAAAGTTCTCTATGGAATTACAACGAAATGCAGCTCAGTGTCTCTCTTTCCCAGGGTCTGGTTTCTTCAGCTGCTATTTCCTCTACTCCCCAGAAAATCTGGAGGAAGTGAAAGCAACATAGCACCCAAAGCAGAGAATCCTATCCTTAAAACCTACATTGGCAAAGCCTGGAACCTGGAGCACCAGGACTGTGGGCAGCTCTGAGGTGGCCAGAAGTCCCTGGCCACTGCCCTCTGCCTGCACTCTGGGCACCCAGGACATGTTGCACAGAGGAGATCACCAAGGAGACAAGGAAAATAAGGAATTTACCTGCTCACCAACTTTCCCTGGTCGGCCACGGTTTCCTGGCTCACCCTGCAGGACAAGGAGACAAGGGCACATGGGTTACTCGGCGCTGCCAGCCAGACCTGGGCACAACGTGGCTCTTTGTACGCCCGTGATTCGGGCTGCCAAGTGTGAATTGGGGAAAAGCTGTGAGAAACAACATCTTACACAACCAGCTGTGACTTGGAGGATAACCCAAAGTAAGAAACACTAATTGACACAAACACGGAGCAAACACTTGCTGTTCTGGAGTGAAATGCCCCAAGAGCTGGTCCTGCTGTAGTAAATAACCTTCAGAGAAGCACATTGAAACGTGAGACATCTACTGCCCTGTGGCATTGGCCCAGCCTAATCCTGGTTTATCCCGAAGTTTTACAAAGCATAAGAAGAAAAGACAACCCAGATATTCCCAGGCAATGCTGCACCCTGATTCTGTTGTTATAAAACCTCAGACAGGCACACGATACTGTCACATGGAGCATCCACAGGAAAACCACAGCAAGAACCTACGTGAGAGAAATCCCAGTGCAGGAAGAAGGAGTTCAGAGCATGAAAATGATGAGGGGTGAAGGAGAAAGCAGAAGGAGAAGGATTTCAAACCCACCAGGGATAAGGGCAGCTGTGGCAGCACGTGCAGGCAGTCGGAGTGCCCCTGGATGGGCCATCTAGAGGCCAGGCTCACCAGTAACCAGCAGCGTCTCCAGGACAGCAGCTGTATTTTCTCAGTGGGCAGATACTCCAGATGTGCTGCCAGACCACATTTTTGCTATTTACTGTTTGAAGAGGTTGTTTTTGTTGGGTTTTCTCTTTCCTTTCAAGTGTGGGTTTGTGGACTGCATTGCCCTGGGATGGCTCCTGCTGATAATTAGGCAGCGAAGATAGGAATGATGTGCATTGTTTTAGAACAAAACCATGGAGAAGCAATGGAAAATGGGATGATAATGGAGGGAAAAGTTGGTTAATATCAAAAGAGGAACACATTTGTTTATAATGGCTTAAAAAATGCACCATCATTCTTTTTGAAGAAAGCAGCAGAAGTTGAGACCCCAAAATTCTGAGAAAAAGAAGAGCCCTCAGTTCTCTTCTCTCTGGAATGAATACTTGGGAGAGTGGTAAAAGTGAGAAAAGACATTTCCCTCTTCCTTTCCTCCCTTCTACCCACTGCTTCCCTGATCAGGAACAAACTCTTTCCTTACCTTTGGACCGTTGGGACCAGGTGTTCCTGGAAATCCCTTCCGCCCAGACCGACCCTGAAATACATGGAAAAACCATAAATCTCAAAAGCTTGCAGCTGCTTTGGTCACAGGTGCAGCTTACATGCTTGTGAAATAAAAGATAAAGCATTCCTTTTCTGATCCACCTATTACCAATTCTTGGGATATTTCACTGTCCTGAGGTGACAATTATGTGCAGATCCATTGCAAAATCCTGAGCTGGCAAGCTCACAGATATGACAATATTCTTTTTGCTTCTTCTAACTGTGTTTCTGTGATACATCACAGAGGTCAAAAGGACTCTCTCTGACTGTCCAGTCTTTTTTCTTTCTTTTTCCTCTACTCATTGAAAAATACTATAAATCAAGAAGAAACACAAGGGCTGGTTATGGAGATGGTTTCCAATCAACGTCATTTATCTTGAGGATGAACTGTTTAAACATTAGAGAGTTTTTCAAGGTTTGAGATTTTAGGCAAGTCATAAACTCAACACCCTGTGCAAGTCACTTCCTGGACTTTCAGCCATCCTGGATCAAGCAATCAATCAAGCCCTGGACAAGACAATAATTCATAGCAGGGCAGATTAACTTCCCAGCCAGAAGGGTTGAAGCTTTATGAGAATTTAACTACAATTCCATTGCAAGGTCATCAGAGCTGGTAATAACTGAGTGGATGAATGACTGAAACCTACCTCTGGACCAGGGACTCCTGGTGGTCCTAAGGGTCCTTCATCTCCCTGAGGTGAGAAGAAATTAAAATAAAAGGCAAAGTAGTGACAGAATTTGGACTCATCACACAGCAAGAATGAAATGCCTGCAGTATGAGCAGCAGTTAAACACAGGCTGTGTGCTCAGCTGTCACATTTTAACAGCTGAGCCCTTCTCTATCTTAGAGCAGCCTCTGAGCTTTCTCAGGAAAAAAATATCTCAAGTTAAGTCCTGCCAGTAAAAGCCATCCAAAATTTGACCAAGGCAACATCACTTGATTTAGTCTATGATGGGCTGGATTTGGCCACTAGGGTACCCTGGACATGCTGCCATAACTCTGCTTCATTTGATTTGGCAGGGATGTGAATGCTATAGAGTTCCCTTTTTCTTTCTTTCCCCCCTTTCCTCTCCCTTCCCCCCAAAAAAAGCATGTTCCAAAATTTCCCACAGAACCATTTGGCAACTGTATGAACGTTTCCCTTTGGCTTTCAGCTGGGACTACACATGCTGCAGAATGGAGCTATCACAAAATCTCACACAGCAATTGGACTCGGTCCTCTCCCTTGGCTCCACACCAATTTCTAATGTGATAGGATCAGATCTACAGTTTCTAAGAGACCTTCAATTAAGCTTCACAAAAATTATCTCAAGTGTCTAAACCCAACTGCCAAGAGAGAAATTAAAAGTGCCCTTGGCAGCCACAGCCTGGCTGCTCTCGTTTCGGTGGTCAGCTGTGGTAATGAAGGGGCACTGACGGGCTGAGGGTGGGACTGGGGGTCAGGAACCCAGCTCCAAGGGCTCAGACAAGCCACCCACAATATGCCACATTTCCAGTGGGATGTAAATTCAGAGCCCTGACCCAGTGCCCTGGGTGACCACAGTGGTAAGAGCACAGTGCCGTGCTCTGCTGCACACTCAAAGTCCTTCAGCACAGCTTGCACCAAAGTCCATGTCCATGTCTTTGGGCTTACTTTTACACTCACTAACTAGAGTAAATTGAAGGCAGCTTGGTCACGCCTGCCTGAACCTGGAATGCAGGGCTTCGATTCCCTTTGTATTTTGTCTGGAATATTTTTTTTTTTCCTATTTCACTGCAAATAAATGAGCTAATTTGCATTAATCCCATTTAGAGAACAAGCAGAAGAGTTCCCAGAAAAAGTTAAGAATTATTAGTGCTATTAAAACGAGCTCCTGCCCATGCATGTGCTCAGTATTATTTACACAACGTCTTGTGACTCTGGACAAACAGCTTACACTGGCCTGAGTGAGAGGAAATTACACCAATGTCACTGGAGTTACAACAGGATAAACGGGGAACCCAGACATTCTCTGCTGCTCCCATAATGGATTTGCAGCCCCAGGACAATTAGATCAATGACAATTGTTTCCTTCTTAACGACTGCAAGTGGAATGAGGCTTCAGGTTCTGAGGTGAAGTGGTGAGTGAAATTTGCAAGCTCTGAGGTGCTGGGCAAATGAATTCCTGCAGAGCAGCAATTCCCATTTCCCTCCCTTTTTACTTAGGGATGTTTCTCCGTGTGGGAGAGCGCAGCCTGCAGGTCTCGTGGTTGAAAAGGATCACACTTAAAAGGAGCAGAAAGCAAAAGCCAGGTCAGGGCATGTCCGTGCAATGGGATGTGCAAGGAAAAGAGCTCTAACACCCATCTGGGGGTGGGGACACAAGCTTTAAAAGCAAAGCCAAGGCAGAATTTAGGGTCAGCAGATGCCAGCGGTGACTGGAAGCAGAGATCACAGGACCCAGAGATTGCACATCTTAGAGGAAGCTCCTCTTCTGCAGGTCTCTGATCACCCAGTATAAGCATCTGCTTCCAGATTCAGAGGGACCAGAGCATTTTAAACCATGGACACCATTTCACCACGTATTAATTTACAAAATTCGGCATTGTTCCTTAAATCAAACCTCTTTTGAGCTGAGGACACTCACCTCTTGTCCAGGCAGTCCTCTTGGCCCAGGTAAACCTCGTGCTCCTGGCTTTCCCTGAGAAAGAGCCAAAGGAAAAGATACTCAGAAAATAGAAATATAAGCTCAGAAGGGCAATTAAAATGAGAAAGTCTCTTTCACAGCCATGGGATATTATCCAATGTCAATTTTGTTACAGAAAAAAAATCTGAAGAAAATGCTGCACTTGGAGGGACCTCAAGCCAAACAGACCAAGCTGAGATGCTGGCCAGGACAATCTTTAGGAATCTCCTGGGTTTTCTCTCTTCCCCCCTTCCCACTACTTTGTTTTCCCTGGCTGCTTCCAACCCCGCACAGAGCTGCAGACTCTGCTCTACTCACCTTCAGACCTTCAGGACCGTTTTCTCCCGGTGGGCCAATGTCACCTGGGAAGCCCTGGAGAAAACAAGGAGGAGTCAGGGTGCAGAGGTGGAGTTCTGCAGGCAGTATCAGTCTCTGTGAGAAGTTTAGTTAAAGGCTAAGGGACAAGATGTGTGACATGCTGGCAGCGTCCGTGTGGGGGCCACCACGGCTTCGGGAGGGAATGGGACACAACGGAGCAGCACCATCAGTTTGATGGAAGAGCAGCCTTTCCCAGCAACTCCCTTTAGGTCCATCTTCTTACAAGATTTATTACAGCGAGGGCCTCCCTGTCATCACACAGCTAAAGGTGGTGATTTGGGTTTTAATTAATCTTTATGAGTCAGTGCATAACCTCTGTGCTCCGAGAAAGGAGCTGCAGCCTCGGCGACAAAGGGAAGCAGGCGAGGAATTAGGAAAGGTGCTGACACCCTCATTAGCTGCCGTCANGAAACAAAGGAATCCGTGCTTATTTCCAATAGCAACAAAGAGGAACGACTGCTAAAGTGGCAGCTCTCAGCTGAGAGCCCTTCCAGACCCTGCGGAATACCAGAACGCTGATGAGGGGAAAACAGACCATCAGTAGTGCTGGAAAGTGGCTCTCTAGCATCTTAGAGACCTTGTCTGGTCTCTTAGGAAGGAGAAAAATGATGGTGTGCTGGGGGAAGCTCATCCTGCATCTAAGGTATCACTGTGACTGGTTTTTGGTAAGGGAAGGGAGAGGATTTTCTACTTTAAATGGTGTTTTGAGGCAGAAAAACCTGAAAAAACTCCATTTTATCTATGACAAAAAAGGAGAAGGAAAAAACAGGAAACCATGAGATGTAGAATGGGCCATGAACCCATCTTGATCCTTCCTACCCCATCACCACTCATGTGCCATCATATCCCAGCAGAGAAGTGAAGCCCTAGGCTGGAAGGATGTGAGAAGGAGGCGGTGGGAGACATACCTCAGGGCCAGGTGGTCCTGGAAACCCAACTGGTCCTTTGTCACCAACTTTTCCCTGCAGAAATCAGAAAAACATGGGGAAAAGTGAGCTGGCTCCTGGCTGTCAGGTTTCCTGTTAGAGCAGCACACTCCTGCCAAGCTGTCTTTCCAGCTGTGCACGGAACCTTTAGAAAGGGAGATTAGGAAGCAGAGGGTGCTTGGTTACTTACCAGGGGGCCTGCCTTCCCTCGTGCCCCAGGGACCCCAGGCAAGCCCTGGCTGCCCTGAGAGAGACACATTTTTTCAGAACACAATGAGGCATCAAAACAATTCCAATTCCCCAGGCTCCAGCTTTGCTGCAGAATGAGAAGCATCTCCTAAAGGCTGGACTCAGCCCTGCATGGAGCTGGGACAGCTGCACTAATGTCAGTGAGATGTTTCTGAAGACAGCCTTGAATTTAGCCCCAAAGAACTCGAGCTGCTGGAGTTGGCCGTGGCTCAGAGTCACACAGGCTCCAGCACAGGGCTATGTGCAATATTTGTCGGCCACAGTCAGTATCACATTAAGTCACAGGGGAGAAGTCATTTGATCAGAAGTTATACAGAGCATTAAGTGCTTCCCTGGGTCAGGGTTTAAGTTGCTGCACTGAGCAGACAAAATCTCCTGAGTCTGCAGCCGTGGACCACACACATTCGCACGCATCCCCATCAATCCATCAATCCCACCATTTCCAATCTCTGCTGGAAGACATAGCCCCAACAGAAACCTGCAGAACTGCTTTTACTATGAATAACTACAAAATCCATATTCTGACATGGATTTTAGAAAGGCTGAGCATACCCCAAATGGGAACTATCCAAGCAGGGGAACCTGACAGCAGGATGCAGCTAATTCCAGCTTCTAGTGGATGGACTGAGAAAACTGGTGGCCACTGCTACGTAAGGGGAAAAGAACGATGGAGAAAAGAAAAACAATTACCTTGTCTCCTTGGAAGCCAACATCTCCTGGAACACCTGCTCTTCCCTGATCACCCTGGGTACACATCACCAGAGAGTTAAAATAGGCAACAGCAACAGCCAAAACGCCCAGGTCGATGCTTAGAAGGTGCTTTGTACAGCAAAAGTCTCGACACCAGCTCCACTCAAAACCGAACTGCTGGCAAGCTGCAGATCACATTGAATGTAGCAGCAACCCTGAACAAAGTGTGTATTTCCCAGCTTGATTCTAAAGTGAGAAAGGAAACTGTGGGAGAGAGAAACCCAGGAATTCCCAAGCACTGTGTATCTGTAGAAGCTGCAAGAAGAGAGGGCACATTTCTCTGGCTAACAGTGACCATGACGGTGGTGAGGTGTTAAATTCAGCTGAACAGAAGAGTTCAGTTTTCAGTGAATGAACCTTTTCTCTCACAAGGCTCTATAGAAAAGAAAACAATCCTCAGGGTTTCTGTGAGCATATCCTAGTCCTGACATCAAACATCAATCGTCTTTCATAAGAAAACGAGAGCAACTTCTGATAATGCTTTAGTACCACCTCACTGCCAGTATCTGAGCTGAGGTTCCCTGGGAGGGGTTGGCTGGTGTTCACTGAGATGGGGAGCCCCTCACTGACAATATTTCCTCACCAAACTATCTGTCCCCTCGTTGGACCAACACAACAAATTCTGACTCCCTGGGTGGAAACCAAATATTCCTGACGGTTTTCCAAGGAGCAGTGGGCTACCTTGCACTGGCTCTTAGCCCTGCTGTGAGCAGCTCTGGACCAAATCACCTCCTGATGCCCCTTCCAACTTCATGTATTTAGTGATTTACTTAAACAAAGGATGAGTCAATGATGGGGCAGAGAAAGGAAAATTCTACTTGGGAAGTCAAGGGAGGAATGACTACAATAACTTGGTACAATGACAAGACCCAACAAAAATAACTGCTGGAGGAACTCTGTCCCATGAACTTGGCTTCCCAGCAAGGCAATGCGCCACTCCAGAGCTATATGTTTAAACATAGTCCACATGGAAGACATATGGAATCCTGCAACAGAGCCAAAGTCCACAGAGAGATGTCAGAGAAAGTCCACTTCACTCCAGAAAAACCTCCCCCTTGTTATCAGAGAGCTGAAATAATTGTAACTACTTCAGTAACCTGCAGGGGACAATGGAATTGTGGACGGTTCAGGTTTGAGTTGGTAATGACTTTTCAAAGACAATTTTTCAGAAGAAAAATAATTAAGAACTATGCAGATTCAATGATGGAAACATTTCATGGATTCATACTAAATTTGCTTAAATGTTTTGGCAAATGTTCCCGGAACATTTCACTGAAGCATCTTCAAAACAAATCTTTTACATAGCAAAATTAAAATGTTGCTCTTAAAAATGTTAAATTGATTTTACTCATTTGGTTTTTAACCTAAAATATTTTAATTTGACTCAAATAACCAACATTTTGTTTCATCTAAACTATTTTCCATCTTTTTTTTCTTTTGGCAATGCAAAATGGAAACAATCAGCTCTTTACACAGCTTCAGTTCGGAAGAACCCCAAGTATTGGATACAACAGAAATGGCAAAAAAAACTACTGTGTGACCCAGCTCCTCCACAGATTCCTCTCATCTTCTCTCAATTTTCTACTTATTTTATGTAGTCCAAGGCTTAAAACACTGAAATCTACTTAATTCTGGCTCCCGACTGAAGGCAGCATGAAAACAGCTTTTCTGGAAGTGACAGGTTGGCTCTGAGGTTTGCCTTTAGCATCAATTCTGAGGCTCAAAAGAGAAAGATTATATTTTTTATTAAGCAATTTTCTACCCAGACAGTACAAGTGGCCATTGAAATACTGTTTCAGAAGAAATACTTGGGCACTAAGTAATAACTACCAAAATAAAAGAGTTTCCTGAGCATAGCAAAATGCAGGAACAAACCTTTGTTTCCAACCTTTAGGAAAAGTGGGCATGACAATGAAACCAGTTTGCAAACAACTCTGAGAAATGGGCATTAGAGAGGGTAAGAAGAATGCAGGAAAACAAAACACACCTCTTAACCTGAGATGGACTTCATGCCAGATGTTCTCATGTTATTGAGATAGCACAGCAAAATGTCATGGCATGAACAGTCCATCTATGGCTGTTAATCTCTTAAACCAGAACTGAGGACTAGGGCATCAGCTTTTACCTGCCCTGGAACTGGGACTTGGGATCTGTGTCCTTAATATGAGGGAAAAATTAC
The DNA here is from genome assembly GCA_013390105.1 of Tichodroma muraria. Classification (NCBI taxonomy): domain Eukaryota; kingdom Metazoa; phylum Chordata; class Aves; order Passeriformes; family Sittidae; genus Tichodroma; species Tichodroma muraria. The sequence goes on along the minus strand of WAAG01060329.1, from coordinate 121,479 downwards.
AGAGGAAAGAGGTCAGGCATGTTTGTTATTAAAAACTGCAATGCCGAGATGATGAAATGGGCCCGCAAGGACTCGGTTCGTGGGGCAGGAAAAGGAATGTAAGATCTGAAATTACAAACAGCCTCTGCCCATGGGATGTTGCCTGTGCTTCATGTTTCACCTATAAAAAGAAATGCAGCTTCAGACACCCTGAGGCCCTTTGTAAACCAACACAGAGAGGGGCTACAAGAGAAGGGACCAAATGCACAGCTGTGGGATGTGTTTGCTGTCTGTGGGATGCAGAGGAGGTTGTTGTGCAAAATCCCCTCAATTTTCCTCGACTGGAAGTCTCTGTTCCCAAGACTTCCTGTTCAGCAATGCAAAGGGAGCTAACGCCGCACAACTCCAGAGGTATTTGCCTGAGCCATGTCCTCCACAAGTTACAGATGTCCTGATTCATAAACCTCCTTTGTGAGAACAAGTAGCTGGGATTTCCTCTGCTTCCTCCACCTTTTCCCTGCACTCGTCACCCCACGTGGTCTTCCCAAGGCCACTCTTTATTTCAGAGTTACACAGTAATTCCACTTCTCCCTGTAAGAGCAGGTACACCCTCTCTCCTTGCCTCCATGAAAACACAAGAGTGGAAACAGAAGGATTACCTGCCTGTCTAGCTTCTAGGTAAAAATCTGTGATTTTTTGCTGGAGGACTGAGATGTTGTCCCTTATTCTGGTTCACACCTGGCCGTGTGATGTGAGGACATTTTCCCGGGCAGACTGAGGTGGCAGCTCCAGGGACATTCCCACTGCCTACACACACACCATCCAGCCACCCTGTCGTTGTTCCCAGGTTTTACCAGCATCCATCTGACTGCTGCTGGCTGAAGGGAGTTTTCCTCAGCTACAAAAGGACAAACCTGTACAAGACCACATGTTTTGGATGTGACCAAGACAGATGGGATTAATAGGAGCTTGCAGACATCCAATTAAATCTTCATCAACCCATCCCCAGGAAGGCAGGATGACCTGGAGCTTGCAGGGGGAAGCAGCTGGGGGGAGAAGGAAAAGGTTTCCTGTACCTCAGGAGCATGGGATTGTTGGGAGGATGGATAATTCCACACTTGGGAGTATTGTAAGGATAACTCCAGAGAGAGACACAAACCATTTGGTTACTGTGACAGCAGTGGCTGGGGAAATACTGGGCATAAACAGAGCAGTTTTTATAAAGTGATGGAGAATGAACTGTCCAGGAAGGTTAATTTTGCTAAACAATGGCTTAGATCTTGGTGATTCTTAAGATACTTAACCATTTCTCCCAAGGAGTGGATGGAGAAGCCTGTGGACTCCAGGATCTGGGGATTAGTCCAGAAACCAGCTACGATGTCTTAAGCTTGTCCTAAAGTAAAAGCCCTTCTCTTGCTTTGTCATTGCTCTCAACAGAAGTGGAAAAGCAGCACAAAGGAGAAATAGAAATTGCAGACACAGGAGTCCTGGCAAAGAGCTACTATAATGTAAGAAGAGTTGAATCAACTGGTTTGACACTACTTCCCCCCTGTGCAGTTTTGGGCTGCTAAATCATTCTCTAAAAGCAAACAACTAAGAAGAGAATGAAACATCTGACAGGAGGAGGAGAATACACTTAATGGTCATTTTCCACTGCCCTCCTGAGCAATCAGAGCCAGTAATAAATAACTGCACCTCCCACTCTTTCAAACTAAATAAATCCTACAGCTGAATATCTGTAGGAGGAGGGTTCTCGTGACAGTGAGACATTTACACACACAGCTTCATGCTGATTTAGCTGAAGCTGTGTGGTTTTGTGCCAGCACCACTAAATCACTGCAATCAAGGCCCCTCTCCATTTTGCTTTTTCTGAAGTGATTTATATCAGTTTGGGACAAGGCAATTTCCTCTCAGTAGAAAGCTGAACTGAGGTGAGGCTCCTTGAAAAGGAACAGCAGTACCCAACACACAACAGTTTTCCCAGGGGATTCACCTGGTTTGTTTGATACAGGGCTGCTTTTTCCCACCACATCTTTCCCCCAAATGCATTAATGCAAACTCACTGTCAGTGTTGGATCATCTCTTCCCCATCCCATCCCGTAAACAGCATAAAACCAGTGGAGCACCAGAAAATTTTACAGTTACTGTCATCATCAGTGGGAGATGGGAGCTCCAAAGAGGATCTGAGCATAACTTATGTACACTCCATGGAAAAGGGGATGGGGCAGAGATCAAAGAAAAAAATCAAAACTAGAGTGTCACGAATGGAGGGAGAGTGAGAAAGTAGAGATGGCCAGAGTGGAACCAGCACTACGATGCTGAATAAGAAAGAGAAATTAGAAAGTGGGTTTCACATGCAAAATTAAAACACAGTGCAATAAGGGAGTATTCAGATCACCTTATCACCTTTCAGTCCATGTTCTCCAGGGTTCCCCATCAGCCCCTGAAACAAAAGAAAGTTCAGAGTGAGGTTGAGCCATGGTGGAGACTGTGACGTTGCTGTTTGCTGATGGGGCTGCTGGCTCAGACCCACAGCACTGGCCTGGCACAGTCTCAAGGTCAAATGCCAGACTGCTCCCAAAGTGTGCTCCATCACACACTCTTCATGTGCAGCAGGCACACAGGGAAAATGCTTCTGGAATTCTCCCTTGACTTGCACCCACTGCAGAGCACCAGTGGGATGCTGTGTTCAACAGTCCAGTGCCTGCACACACATCACTGCTGCCCATCCCTTCTCTCAGGGCAGTCACCACTGCCCAAAGGAGGAACAGAATAACCTTCAGCCCAGCTGTGGAAGGATGAGAGCTCAGAGAGCTCAGATATTCCCTCACCTTTAACCCTTTTGGTCCTGGATAGCCGATTGGTCCAACAGGGCCCATGTCACCCTAGTGAGAGAAAGAAAATTACCACAGTCATTAGGTGCAAACCCAACAGATCCCTGCATGTGGTGTGAAATTCCTCTGATATCCAGTCTAGGTATCCCTGAAGAAATGCACTACTGATATCAACAGAACCAACATCCTGGCATGAGTCAAGGCTCTTTGAAAGTGCAGACAGCCCCTAAGTCAAGGTAGCACTCAAAGGAAAGAGAGGAGAGAGAGGAGGTGGGGACAGAGGTGTCTCATCCTGCTGCAGTGACAAGTCAGCGTGGCATTGTGCGTCAGGACTTAGGCTAGCGCAGGAGGACAGCAGAGCTCTGGCTGCTGTGGGCACCCACGTGTGATGTACAACAGAAACCCTTCAGTGCTGGTGTTGAAACGGGCTCTGGCTGCTCCCTGCCATGAAGAGAGGCAGTGACAGGGTGCACCAGCCTGGCCTCAGTGTGTAAATAAACAGGGCAGGCTCCCTGAAGGAGCGATTCTCCAGCCGCGGCCCCGGGCCTGCAGTCACGCAGAGAGAGCTGGGCTGCAGCCGCCCCAACAGAGCCCTTTTCATACCCCCTAGCATAAAGGCTGCTTGTAGAAATGCATTTACTTAGAGCTCTGCCCACATGGTTAATTAGGAGACCAAGAGGCTTCGGTTACACCTAATTGTGCTCTTCAGCCTCTCTTACACCGTGATCCAAACTGCAGGGTGCGTGAGGCAGCCAGAGCCTGGCTGGTCCCCAGGGTGGCTGCAGGTGGCAAGGAAGAGTCTGAACTGGGCCATGTGTCACTTTCTCCATGCCCTGCAATGTGGGCCCTGTGTGCATACCCAGAGGAAGGAGCTGGAGCTGTCCTTCACAGGGAGGACAAGATGTGCTCCCTTCTCCCCAGGAGGATGGAGGAGGTAATTTTCTGTCTATCCCACTAGAGATGCTTCAGCATCCTGAATTCAGGAGATGCATGTTACCCTGGGACACAAGATCTGACTCAGTTTGACCTGAATCTCAGTTTGAAGTTTGGCTGGGCCAGTGTGGAGAGGAGGACAGGCAGCTTCTGACTCCATCATCTCTAGAAGGATCATGATCACATTTACCATCTCTGACCTTACACTTTCTAACTAACAGAATATCTGTAAGATAACAGCAACAAGGAAAAGATAAATCTTTCCAAAAGCAAGGAGGAATATAATCCAGTCTGGACAATGCCTTCAACGGTATTGTTTTAAATAGCAATCTTCATCTTCCAGCTTTTTGACAGGAACACGTCCTTCCTTCTGCTACGGCTAAAGTAGCTACTTTCACCTCCAGTAATGAGGGGAAGGAAACCTAATTCCTGGTTCCATGGAAAACCTTCCTCTCTATCCACCTCTGCCCCAGTCCCTCATCTCCAAGACGGGTGTACCACCATATTCCCTGATGTTCCTTGAAGGAGCGTAAAATTTTCTGGGTTTGTTCAATGTCTTGTGCACAGGAGGCCTTGACCTAAGCTGACACACACTCCTATAATTTAAGCTACGGAAAGGCAAATGGAGAAGGTTTTTAACCAATTCTTGCAAGTCAGGTTTCCACGGATTATCACAGCAGAGGAGGAATCATTATGAAAGAATGCTGTAGTAGTAACAGAGCTACCAATTTTTGTGCATGGAAGGGAATAACCCAAAACAAGTCCTGAGACCTAAAAATAAACCATACTGTGTTCAGCTGGGCATTCACTAACCCCCAGCAGTGCTGCCAGAGGAGGAGCTGCCACCCATCCTTTACAGCCATTTATCTCCTGCTGAGGGAAAAGTGCAATGAAGGGTGGAATTTGGCTGAGTACAAAATTACCTGGATTACTGATGGGATGGTGAGGTTGCATGCAAAATTCCTGTCTGCCCAGAGGACAGACTGTTCCTGCCCTCAGACTCTCCAGTGAACAGGAACTGTGTGTCCCTGAGGTCACTGCTTATAGGGACTTGCTTTTTAAGAGATCCTGATGTGGAATGAACACTGCATCTTTGAAGAAATACCCTGGCAAATGTTATCAAAAGGGCAAGTTATGAAAAGAAAAACACTAACAACAGACTTCTAATCTGTTTCCTTTTCCTTGGAAAGGGTTTGCCCTCCTCCACCTCCCAGTTCACCAGGAAACCCCCTCTCTCCCCAGATGTCACATCTCCCCCATACAGTCATCCTGCTCGCAGGAAGAAGAAAATCTGTGTTTAGTTAGGCAGGTTGAAAGGGTTAAAGCCCGACAAGCCAGATCTGCATTTGTTTTTGTACTTACAATGAGTCCAAGGACTCCAGGAGGACCTGGGGCTCCCAATTCTCCCTAAAAGGAAAGACAGACCCACATGGTTACGGACACTTTATGGACAAGCAGAGACTGAAAGGCAGCTTAGTGTTCCAAGGGCTTGAGGAAAGGGAAAAGACCGCCCCTCCCCCTTCCATCCCCCCTTCCAACCCCAGCCCCTTTCCCCACCAAAGCGATCCAGAACTTCCATCTTCGGGAGTGCACTTGTGAGCACATCCTGGGAAGACACAGGCTGCTTGTTGTTGAGCAATTATTCCCAGGGCTGACTTCCCTCCCAGGAGCAGGCTGAACGAAAGGAACATTTCACTGCGCAGGGGAGAGGTGGGAGCCTGCCCCAGGTGAGATCCAGCCACTGGCAGGGAGAGGGACCAGAGTAGGGAGGGGACACGGGGAGAGCAAGGCTAAGGTGGGAAGGAGAGGAAAGCTACTGCTTTAGCATTGGGAAAGGTGAGTTTTTGGGAGTGGTTAAGTAATAATAAAACTCAGAGGAAAAGGAAAACCTGCATGAAAATGAAACTGGGTAGTTTGGGGAGAGGGTATGGCAGGTTCTGGTACTGGCAAATGGGTCCTGGGAGTGTATTTGGCACCTTGGAGCTCCTCATTCCAAGGGTCAGACTGCTGACAGGGCTTGTGGGGCTGCTTTGGCTTCTCAGCTTCACCACAAACTTTCTCTGTGTGAGCTCTCCAAAGACATGCAGAAGCATTGGCGGGTGCCTGATGGCATCTTCAAGTGAAGCACGTCAGGGAAGCTCTGCCAGACCCCCACAACTCACCTATCCAGGTCCCTGAGCAGTTCAGCAACCATGGGGTGGCTCAGCCTGTCTCGTGTCCCCCTCAGTGGCCTCCCTGGCCATGTTAACAGTGAGCTGCTGGTCAGGGCAAGGACCTGCTCTTACACACCTCCATCTCCAAAGGGGCCTCTCAAAACAAGTGCATTGAAAATGCTGAACTTCCTGTTAACTCAGACAGTCCTGCCTCTGCTCTGGATCATGCTGGGTACGTTCTTTGACAGCCCTGCTCAGTTTATGGTGCACATCTGGTGGAGTCCCCTCCAGTGCAATATAGCTCCCCTTTTATGGAAAGATTTGCCTAGTGGAAGAAGGAAAGAGAAGGGGACGCAACGTGACTGAATGTGCTCAGGGCTCCTTGGGTAAACGGTTATGTGTGTTTATTTTATGGGAAGTGGAGTAAAGGACTATTGGGCAAGCACACACACAAAATGTTTCATAATCTCAACCAGCCTAAAATTGGTTTTTTTTTATGGCCAGTTCCTTTCCTGCATACTTGGGACATCTGTGGAGCAATTGTTCCTCATGGGTGGGATTTCTGTGTCCTCAGAGCTACTGTTATAAGGTCGGCTTCAAGCTTTTAGCAAGGCCTGGCATTACTGGCTCAGGAAGAAGAGGGAATATCCCAGGAATGCTGAGCACGGGAGCTGCAGGGTGGCCTGGGTTTTTCAGGAAGCTCTGCAGGCTCCCAGGGTGGCTGGGCTGCAGGCTGGGTGCGTGGTCAGCTCTTGTCCCACCAGTTTCAAGAGGCACTTCCCAGATTTCTGACTTGTGTCATGTTGCTATTCCTCGAGAGAACGGGTGTATGTGGAAAGGCATGACCTCACAGCCAACAGAAGGGGATTTCCTCTTGGAAGAGGAGGGGGTGGACTCCCCTGAGAGATGTGGACAGGACTAGTTGTTAATTTGAGCCATTCCCCGGTCTGGGAAATGGAGGATTTACAAGTGGCCTTTCCTGGCTATCAGTCCCTGACCTGTAAGGGAAATCAGGCTCTATTCTCCTTTTTTCAGTGCATGGACCGGGCACTGGGACAAGAGAGAAGGAGATGAATCAATGGCCCTTTCCCACGTCTAATTCCTGGGATTAGGAGCCTAATTGGAATGGCTACAGCACTCCGGGGGAACATGGGATCTGGAATGCCATGGCTCAACAGTTCTCAGCAGCGAGCTGGTAGGAGGGGAGAAGGCCCCAGGGGCTGGAAGAGCCTGTGCTGTGCCCGGAGGGGATGAAAGGAGATCAGAGGCTGTCGGGTTCAGCCTTCCCCACGCGACCAGGGCACCGAACAGAGGATGTGGCAGCAGGGCCTGCGGCCGCCCTCCAGCAGCTCAGCTGCACACCCCACCTACAAACCTAGCATACTTGTGTGCTCCACAAACAGACTTTCTGGCATTTTTCTGCGTCTGTGACTCTACTTGTGACCCTGTGAACCTCCCTTTAAGTCAGCCCAAACAGTCTGTTTTCATTCTGCAATAGCCAAGGCACATTAATATTTAAGAGCTGTTGATAAGATGAAAGAGGAGCAATCCTTCTGGATGAATTATTGGGACATTTGCTGCTCTCCCAGGCTCTGGGAACTGCCATTCAGCAGACTGGCATTGAGAACATCTTCTGAATGGGGCTTAGACAACTCACATATTTGAAAGAAAACAAAATATGTTATTTGGGGGAAAAAAGTCTTCCTGCCTTCCAGGATTCCTGCTCTTCCTGGTGGGCTGGCTGGAAATAGCAGTACAATCAGAAAGTTTTCTGCTTTGAGACTACTGATTCCACTCTGACCCATGGCTTAATTTGACTGAAGGATGGGAAAAGTCCAGCAGAAGTATTCCTTGGGAACATCATTCTTTCAGTTCACTGCATTTATGATTCTTGTGCTAAATTCCCACAAAGGCTGGAGTTGTAGCTGAGCTTGGCTTGATGATTGGAGTCGGTTGTGCAAATAACTTTTATGCTGCATATATGACGAATGGGAACTTGCAGGCACATGTGGCGTGGGTTACTTCACACAAATCATCCCGTCAAACCCCAGAGCAGCATGGTGATTATGTGTGAATAACCAAGGCAGCAGGAATTTCAAAGAAGAATCAGTGCTGCTCACATGCTAATTCAGGGAGAGCCAACAAAGTAATTTAGAAAACAATTTAGGATAATTAAATAATTAATACATCTGAGAACTGTTGGAAACCACTAGGACATGTTCTGTGAGCAGTGGCAAACACAGCACATCCTCACAGTTTAGTGTAAAAGAGCAGAGCAAATAAAACCTTATCAGCACCCAGCTGCTTAAATGACCTCTGTGACCATCCTGACCCAATTCCCAGGAGACACATCCCACTCTTAGGAAGCCAGCAGGGGTCAGATGAAGACTGAAGGGAGGCCAAGAACTCAGGAGACTGGAGGCTTAACTCCCCGTGCAGTTCCAGAGCTGGCTGAGGGATAGGGCAGGCAGCAGCTCGGGCTGTGGAGTCTGTCCCTCAGTGCTCCCAGACACTGGAGCAGGGAATCTGTGCCCAGTGGTATGGACAACACAGTCCAACAATGCCTACTCTGCCAGAGCAACATCCTTGCCCTTTTCCTCTTGATTTTCTCCTAGTCACACCTTCCAGATAAGAAAGCATCTGTCGAGACTGAGGTGAGAGGAAGGCAAGAGATGGAGACAGAAAACTGATGGCGAATGACCCGACAGTTACAGGAACCAAACACAGGAATTTTCAGCAGGGCAGGGATGTACATTTGTCTTTCAGGAGGGACAAAACCAGCCAGCAGCTGCCACCAAGCTTAAAAGCTTCCCTCGGCTCTAGCTAACACAATGCAGTACGGTGTGCTGTCCACTGCAAAAGGAAAAAAGAAAGGAAAACCTTATGAACTTACAGGGTTCCCATCGATGCCTGGAGGTCCTCGTTCTCCAAAATTACCAGGAAAACCCTGAGAAGAGGAGGCAAACATGAATGTTAGTTATTGAGGCTCCCTGGTGTAGACAGTCAGTTACAAACCACTCCCCTTGCACCCCGTGCAGCACTTTGGAAAGCAGCAGAACACAGGGACATATGGGACAGCCAGCCTGCTTGTCCTCATCCAAACCACTCCTGCCACACCAGCGCAGCTCGACAAGGCCAAAACCCATGACTCCTAAACCTCACTGCAATGACTATGCTAAAAATGGCTTGTCAATCTGAATTATTTAGTGCTGTCTACTAACAGGATCGTTTGAACAGCACCCCCTCCTCTCAGGATAGCTGGACAGCACAAAGCCTGTTGGAGCCCGTGCAGATGCTTAATGGAGCTGATCGGAGATGCCTGGTGAATTCACTCCCTTTCAGCTTGCCAGAGGAGCAAACGCTTCCAAACTCATTACAGTCCACACCCCAGAGCTGTGAAAGGCCATGTTTACTACATGAAAAAGTCACCACAAAAGACGACTTCATCTCATTATATCCGATACAAATTTGGAAGACTTCAGACAATTATAGAGAAGGGAGTGGAGGTACTGGGCCAGAGCCAGAGCATGGTGGTGTGACACGTTCTCTCTCGCTCTTGGACAGATCCTGTGCTCCTCTAAGCACCCCTCAATTCCCTGCTACAACCAAATCCCAAATCAGCTTTCTATTCCCTGTCCTGTCATGCTCTGTCTCCCACAGGAAGAACTGTGAGTCAAAGTAAAAGTGCTTTATCTCCTCTTCTCTGGCCCACCAGAAATGCAAAGGACGACATGGGCATGTTCTGGAATACCTGAGAGCTTAAGAGACAGGGATGAAGCAGACAGGGAGAAGATGCTCTCTTCTCCTGCCTGCGTCCCTGCATGCTACAAACACTGTTTTTTTGGGAAAGCAAATCAAGGGAAGTGGAATGCAACAGCCCATGGTGACAACACTTCTCTGGAAACCCATCAGCAACAATGAAAACTGAAATGATCACAGCATACAGAACAGGAAAACTACACTGGGAAACTGTCATCCAAGACCTCTCCCGACCTTTGAGGGTTTTGAACTCCTGGTGAACAGAAAAGGTAAAAAGTTACTTGATAAAATCTAAGGTGAGAGATGGGAGACCTGTTTAAGTCAATAAAAATTCTGCCACTGACCTCAGAGCCAGCATTTCAGATCTTCTGTACCAAATCCCTACAGCATGAAGGACTGAACTGACAGGAGCTATTGGTTGCTTGGATTCAACACTTCTATTCTGTGGGAATCACTGCGAATAGGAAAGTTGTCTGCCTTTTTCCAGCTAGGCACTACATCCCTGAGGCCTGTGCACATGCCAAGAAGCTGTGGTAAGCAACCACTGGAAACAGCCTTCTGCCATCTAGAGACAAAGATGTCAAATATAACAAGAAGGCAGGGGGGCTACAATTTTCTTTAATGAAAAAAAAAATGGGAAAAATAACTCTGCTACATGCTGGGTCAATCAGATCAGAAGAGGGATGTGCAGGGAAAACTCTGCTCAGGCAAGACAAAAAAAAAAAAAAGAAAAAAGAAAAAGAAGATTGCCAGAATATTTTGCTGTTTACAGTCATGTGGCTTGCCAAGGAAAATATGAGTGTGCACAGACTGATACTGTACTTACGCTGCTGCAGATTTCAGTCACAGCCTTCAGCATTCCCCCAGCTGCATCCTTCCTTCCTCAGAGAGCAGAGCTGGGCATGGAGTGGCCCATGGATGCCACTGAGCAGCAGTCTGGCCCTGCGGCTGCTGAGGTGTCTGCTATGGAGCTGAGCTCTTGCCAGCATGGGGAGATTTTACTACTCTGAATGGTACAACGAAAGCAATATTGCTACAGCAGCGTAATATCAGCTAGGGGAATGCTTGCCCCAGACTAAAACAGCATTGTCTGAATTTGGTTTAAAACTGTTGCAGTGTGACATAAACAATGTGCTCCAGTGCCAGAATAAAAGAACCCAGATAAGGAGCTATTTAAATGCATATGTTTCACACATGTGTTTCACTCTTTTTTATGCCTCAGTTTCCAGCATTAATGTTGCTGCTTAAAGACAGGAAATTTGAGGCACTTGGTGATAGAGTTAATAGAAGTCTAACTTTTACACAGGTTTTCCAGCCCTAGATCTCCAAATACCTAGAAAACCAGATTTATTCCTGTGTTTGGAAGGTGGAGCTGAGCACCTGAGGTCACTTGGCCAATACCACCCAGCAAGCAAGAGATTCAGCAAGGAAACCTGTTCACAGCACGCTGTGACTGCCCACTGAGGTTGGGGTTCTGCTGGTCCTCAAGATGGGATGGAGAAGGGTCAAAGTGGGAGGAAGCTGAGAAGAAAAGCAGAACAGGCCCAGGACAACACTCAGCACCAAAGCCCCATTCTTGCCAACACCTTTTTTGTCCTTAACACACCATCTGCACTGCTGGCACAAGCAGCCCCCAGCCCCAGCTCAGCCGTTGCTGGGGTGGTGGGTGATCCCCTGGTAGTTTCTGGCCCAAGCTATAAAACAAACCCAGAGGAGGAGACAAATGGAAAGAGCAACTTCAATTCAACTAACCCCAGGCATCCTAGCCCAGAAACCGAGCTTAGCACGCAAGCACAGGTTTTGCACATTAAATGAGGCTAAGGCTGGTGGCTGTTGCATGGAGAAGGATACTTCAGCATCCATACAGTCTGCAAAGACCCAAACCAGGTTGTGAAAGCTATCCCAGCACAGCTCTTGCACAGCAGGAAACAATCAATCTTTTAAGCCCCTAATGAAAAAGAAAGCACTTTGTTTCCATGGGGTAAGCAGTAGCAGTTTAAACCACAATAACAGTTCCAGTGACCACAGTGTCCTAATTTATTTGATCTCACATGTCTGTAAAAGCTATTTTTTTGGTGCCTCTCCTGCCTGAGCCTAAAGGAGAGAGATGTTCCCCAGGAAGAGAACTAGCATTATTCAACTAAAACAAGCAGCTTAGAAGTTACAAGCAGACTTTGTTATCCCACTGGTTTCATTCCCCTAAGCAGTGACACCTCTGCTCTCCCATGCACTGCTCCAAGAGCTTGAGGAGCCCAGACTGAGGGAGAACACATGGGGCAGGAAGATCATTTTATGGTGCTGGCAGACAGGCAGGTCACGACTGGCAGCCCATTACATGAGCCTTTTGAAAGAGATTAAAGGATCCAGCAGATTCAGAGTCTCCTGTGAGTGCACAAGGGATTTTGGTACAGAAAATCCATCATTTTTCAGGGTGTTTTTGTCAGGAAAACCAGTCCCTGGAAATTATGCTTAAGAACTGCGACAGCAAAGGAAAACAACCCCAGTGAAAAATACAGAGCCATGCATCCTGCCCGCTCTGTGGGAGGGAGGAGATGTACAGAGAAGGACCAGGACAGGGAAGGGAATGGCAAATGGCAGCAGAACTAGGAAGAAAATACTCGACTAACAAGTTGTGCTGGCCAAGAGCCGGCGGGGTGCTCCTCCTCAGCGCTCCAGTCAGGTATGACAAAACTTTTGGCTCTATCTCACAGCTGTGAAATTCAGAGAGGAGGTGGGGGAAAATGTCCAGCTGAATGGATTTCACATTGTCTGAAGGAGAAGTTCAAAGAAAGAAGCAAGATGATGCTTGGGGAGGAGTTGGAGAGAGAGCACACAGGCAGATGCTTTGCACTCACAAGATCTGGGCGCTCCTGTGCTGCCCTGTCCCCAACGCAAGCAGAGCTTTACAGGGGTGGCACAATTTGTCCTGGCTGCACTTGGTGAACTGAGACACAGATACAAACTGATTCATCCCAGGTTACGCTGAAAAGTCTGAAGCTGAAGCAGTAACAAAGTCTCTATCTCTGAGATGTCCCAGGAGTGCCTTAATTCCTTTCCATCCCCACTCCCTGCAAAGGGCATCCTTTCATACACCAGGAGGCTCCTGCTGAGAACAACCAGACCTAGACAGACACTGGAACCGGCTCCTCCTGCATCAGGGGATTACATCCCCCTCCACCTCCCCTTCCTTTCCTCCTCTGCTTAAAGCAAAACAGAGCAGCCTGCCCTTTCTGCTGCCTGTTGTCAGGCAGAGCGTTGCTCCTGGTCGGAGCAGACGCCGCTGCTCCTTGTCCCTTGTCCCTGGAAGCAGCTGTCCCCCGGGAAGCAGGGACCGGCGACACACACGGTGTCCTTTGCTCCCCCGAAGTCCTTTCAGGTGCTCACGTGTGGGAGGGTGTGTTGTATGTATACAACATCTGATTCAGTTTAAAGCGCTTTCCCTGAAGGAGTAAGGGAGGCAGTCTGGCAGCTGCTGCTCTGAAGAATCCTGGCAGGTCTTCATGCCAACAGAATCGCTCTCCAAAAATAGGATTTTATTTTCCTGTTGGCTGAAGGTGAAGCTGCTCAAACCAACCAGCCCTCCTGTCTTGTCTGCAAAAGACTCTATTTGCCAGTTGGCTCCAGCCAGGTGAATCGCTGCCCAGGAGCCTCCCCAGGGATGGAACTTGCAAGTCAAACAATTTAAGTAAGGAAAAAGAGAAAAAAAAAAAGGTGGTGGAGAAGCAGGGCTGAGGGCGAGAGAAAGCCTTCACTGGAAAAAAAGAAGGAGAATAAAACAAACAAGTGTAGCTTATGTTGGCAGCTCACACCTCTCAGAGAATTCCTGGTGCGGAGAGCAGACTGAGCCCCTCCACAGGTGGGCAGGGGGTGGCTGAGCCCCAGCAGAAGTCACCCCAAAAGGAGCCTGGCAGACCCTCTGCTCCTGCCGTGCCTCCCACCAGCTGTCACTCAACAACCACACAGGGACCTCTGCCTTCCCCTGCGTCTAGGCAGTTTTCATCCCTGCAAAGAGGCAGATGCCACCCCTGGCTGGGTGTGAAGTGGGGGTCCTGCTGCAGCTCTGCTCCTCTGCCACCTGAAAGGAAGCTTTGCCCTCTCCCCCAGGAGCCTTTACAGCTCCATGTCACCTCTTGGGACAAAGATTTCAGGGCATTTTTAAACATAACTATCTCTCCAGCCGTGGGAGTACAACAGGAGCGACACAAGAAAAATTTCCTGAAGCCCCTCCAGCTAAACATCACTCATCCACACTCCTGCTCCATTCCTTTTCCACTGGTACGGATCTTTTCCTGATCTGCAGAGCTCTAACCAAGTTACCACTGCACAGACACATTGGCCTAATGCCAGAGAGCACTGAGCTTGCCACTGCTCCTCCTTATCTGTGCCCAACATTTCCAAATCAAGTAGCGTCCTATTCAAGAAAGTCAAGTAGCTTTAGGGGTCAAAATGCTTTCAGACTCATAGGTGACAATTGCATTATTTTGCCTTATAATTTCTAATGAGAATAATTTTTGAGCTTTGATTTATGAATGAGCTTTTCCCTGAAGGATTAAAGATGCTTGGAAGACCCTGGTTCAGTTCCTCATGAGATTTCTGAATGATGATGGACAAATTGCTTAGGAGCATTCTTGGAAAAAAATATCTTTGGGGTTGTTTCTTTTCTTTCAGTGGAAGTTACAGCTCTTGGCACCTTTCAAACCCTTTTCCCTGTGTTTTCAGTACTTTGTTTTGCCCATTCTTAAAAAAATTAAAACCAAACTGATATTGTCCATCCAGGTTATTTGGATGGGGTAATCATGGACATAGGAACATGTGAGAAGTAACCACGCAAGTACCTCACCACAGAGATTTGGGAAACTCCAGACATGTGGAACACAGCTCAGGCCAAAAAGAGATGGTGACATTTGCTCTGGGCTCACGCCTGCTTTTCAGAGTGGTGAATAGGCCAAGAGGGGTGGAGAGACCAGAGCAGCTGCCCAGCTTCAGTGTCCAACTTCAGCATTAAAAAAAGACACTGATTGCTCAAACCACATCTATTTTAAAAATTCAGGTTAACAAAGCAAAAAAAAAAAGCAAAGAATTTACTTAAATGGCTAACAGGAAACATCTGATCCATGGGCTAAAACTCTCTCATTAAAAGAGGAGCTTTGTTCATGGCTAGTTTTCAGGACCTCCACTGGACTTTTCATGCAAACAGAATGATTAAAAGCATATTATGTTTTTAAATTAATCAGTTCCTGAAAAAGGCACCAAATATTTTGGTGCTATGCTGGGGTGCTGACACAAGACAGCACTACCCAAGTCCAGTCCATCAGCTCCTACAGACCATTTGTGCTTCTTCCTGCAGCTCATCTTGTGGATTTATCTGTACAGACAGGTCTTCAGCCCACATATTTCTCCACTGGCTTTAGCTGGCCACATCTGAGAGTACTATGAAATGCTGTTACCAATTTCCCAAACCTCAGCTCATGTGGTGCAGGAGACTCTTGGCTCACTCCAAATGCAAGGAAGGGTCTCAGCTGCATCCAAAGCAGAGAAAAGACTGGAGCAAGAGAGGAGATGTTTATCATCTTAGTCCCTACAGAGAGAAGCAACATTTATTTTGTCAGTGACCTGTGGTTATGCCAGCCTCTCCAGACACATGGCAGAGCATGTCTCCCCACTGTTTGCAGGGACAACAGCTGAGCCTGTGTACCTTGGCACAGCCCCACACTCTGACATTCAGGATGGATCTATCTTAGCCCTTCATCAAAATGCTGGGGGAGGCACAAAGTGAAACCTTCCTGACCCAGAGGCAGCCCTGCTTTTGGCTATCCAGAGTCTCCCAGCAGGCAATTGATGCCTTTTCATATGATGCAAGAGCCTGCCCATGCTGGTGGGGAGGGCAGGGGTATCACATGACCTTCTGACAGCTTATCAGATGAAGAAAAAAACAATATATTGCAACTTGGTGTTCACTAGAGGCAGGAGTTAATGCATGATAAATCACCACAAGACGAAGAAAACAGCACACATGAAAAACAGCCTGGTGAGAAGGTGCCACTGTGTCACAAGCTGAGAGCTGGAGAGGGGGATCCTGCCTGTGGTCAGCTCCTGGGTAGTGGGGGCCAGCTCCAACAGCCTGGCACTGCCCTGGTGCTCCCAGTGAACACTGAGGTTGGTTCCAGTGGCTGCCAGGTCACTGCTGGCTCTCACATTGTGGATGACAGAGGGGAGGGACCCTACTGGACTCACTCACATCCTTATTACTTCAAATCCATGTGCTGTTTTATGGCACCTCTTCCTTGACACATGAGCTGTCATCCTTGGCATTTCCATGCTAAGTTTCAGCTGCTGAGCTCAAAGGAGAGCTCTCCAAAAGCTGTGTGTTATCCCTGGTTTGCACAGAGCTGGGAGAGCCAAGCAGCTTGTGTGACACCGCGTGTCATGGAGAGAAACCAGAACGATGAGCACAGAGACGGGCAAGGAAGCAAAAATATCTGTTTGTGGTGTTAATGGCTTGCTTGTGCTGCTGTTACCAAATCCTTCCAGCCCTGGGGACGATTTGTTCCTGTGCTGTTTTGTGGACCCTTTGGGCTAGGGCTTTTCTTTCACAAGGTGTTTGCATGGTACCTGACACAGTGAGGCTCCAAGCACAGGACCAGCAGCACCACCAGGCTCTTAGAAAAATGTAAGGAAACCTCGGTTGTGTTTAACTGACTTGTGAATAGACCTCAGATGAACCTCAAAATTACTAAGTTTGTCTTTGAATTAAATTTCTCCTCCTTCTTTTCTCTCTCTTTTAAAAGAATACTACTAACAAAACAGATTGTAAGCAAAAAGTCATAGATATAAAATAGCACAGCTGGTGCAGTACTGACACTCTATGTGCAAAAGAGAGATATAAGCGCACATCAAAACCAAAGAGGAATCAAAAAAGAGCTCAAAGCTCTTTGGATATATTTCCTGAAGTTTTGCGTTTAAGTCTTTTCCTCTAGCAGAGCTTAAGAATTTCTGAAAATATTCCACTCTATTTGAAGTTTAATACAATCTGCAGTGCAGACAGCTCTGATTGTGGCTAGCCATCTCCCACAGCAAAAGAACAGCTTGGTGTTCCTAGAGCTAGTTCTATCTCCTACTCTTGCTATGAGTCATTTCCTACAGTGGCAGCACAGCTCCTTCCTAACGATGAACCAGGGCTGACACATTGCCTCTGCATGGCAAGACACGTTATCAACAGCTTCTCTCACTCCTTCCCCCACCACCCCAATGGGGTCTTGTTTTTATAATTTTTTTTCCCCCAGCTGTTCGACTGAACACCATAAAAATCCACAAAAAACACCATAAAAAGACATTTTTTTTCAGCCACTGCACTGGCAAGACTGAAGGTTTAAGCAAGCAGCTGCATCAGCTTCAGCCCCCCAGCCCACCTCTAAAACAGGCAGACCCAGAGACATAGAGGCTCCTGTTAGTTCAGCCTCCTTCATGCACTGGACTCCAATCATAACTCTGTCCCTGGACCACCCCCAGCCCTCTCCTTCTCCAGGGCCCATATATTGGGATGCACTGGCTTCCTGCATCGCTGATGTGGGGCAGGGAGAGCTGAGCAGGAGGTGGAGTCAGCTGTTTCCACGACAGACTCCCCATGTCCCTCACAGCTCTGCAAAACTTAACTTGCCTGGAAGGATTTCAAGATCTGACTCACGTCCAGTTCCTCTATTTTAATCATTCCCTCTTACATCATTCTCGGAGGCCCACGGTGTCACATGCAACCTCCCCCAGCCCCCTTCTCCTTGGCTGAGCACTGATCCACTGCCAGCTCTCATCCCAAACAAAGCTAGGTACAGAAAGATGTGTGATACCAACTCACTTCCTCCTCTCCAGAGCATTCACCAGCTCTGAAGGCAGCTAATAAGGGCTTCCAAGAGCTCCCCCCTGCAATGATAACACGGAGATAGCAGAGGAACAGCAGCCACACCAGCAGATCTAGGGGTGCAGGGATGGGAGAGACCAGAGGAATCCCAGAAGGCTCATGAAAACCCCAAAGCAGCTGGGAGGCAGCACTGGCCAGCAGATAAGTGTTGGGAAGAGAATCAGGTCAGCTGGTCCTGCTTTCCATTTCTCCCAGAGACTTCCTGAATAACTGTGGATGTCACTTAATCTTTCTGTTCACGCTCGGAAGTTCAAATCGTCAGCATCAGTCCATTCAAGATTTCCTATTAAACCTGATATCATAAAACAGGGATGGAGCCAAAACTCTCCGAAGGAGCCAAGCAGAACAAAGGTGCTCATGCGTAGCCATTTAATCCCTTCCCTAGATCCCAGCCTAAATGCCTCTACAGCTGAGAGATTCCCCGCTGATCTCAGGGGAGCCCCTTGCTTGTAGCAGTGACCGCCAGACCGAAAGCCTTGCCTGGAAGATTACAAATCCTGGCCAACCAACAGCTGGAAGGCTTTGAGCCTGCAGCGTGCTCTGTGCAGAGAGAGCAGAGCCCCTGCACCTAACGACAGTTGCTGTGTTTGTTTTACCAGTGAGTCATGGTTACACCACGGGCTCTGCACTTATTCAGCACAGGGGTTTCTGGTGCAACCAGCAGCTTGCAAAAGATCTGGCATAGATTTCCAGCACCCCTCCAAAAAATCTGCTCGACTCCTCCCCATCTCAGGCAAAGGACAGGCGGGATGGACGTGGCACTGCTGAGGTGCTTGCACAGCTTTTGCAGTGAGAACATCAGCAAGTGGTGGGCGTGGGACTCCTGGGAAGGATGTGCTCCAGGCCAGGGGGGGCATGGGGAAAGCACTGGATTTTTCCGTGTGTGGGTGAGTGGACAGTTTGCAAGAAGCCTGTGAGTGCAATGATGTCCAGAGGTCAGAAGAAACTCAGGCTAACGTGAAGGACAAGGAGCAAAGGCAATGAGGTACAGCAGAGCTCCAACTTGCCTGTGCTCTCTGCTGATTCCTGGAGCAAAAAGCTTTATCCAGCTTCCTAAAGAAGGCATACAGAACTGCTCGGAAGAAAGTTGATGTGGTAAAGTCTTTCCTATTCTGTCCTTTCCCAGTTTCCTCTGCTCATTTCAGTGTTTTTCCCACTTGCTCTTGCTTTTTGCTATAGTCAGCACAGCCCCCCTTGTTTTTCTACATAGCTCTCACAGTTGTCTTCAGCCCTACTTGCAAACACCTCTTCCTCCTCACCGAGCTCTCACATCTACCTGGTCTCCTTGCTCCTCAAACACATCTTCCCTGATCTGTAACACCATCAAGGACAAAAAAGTTTCTATACAAAACCATACTTGAATTACACAAACCAGGATGGGATAAGGGTTGGAAAGAGTCACAGCAAGAAGAGGTTAATGTGATGGAACACAAAGCAGGAGATGCAACAGAGCCAGCACAGACACCTGGGGCACTGGGAATCATGGCTGGGAATTAAAAAGAGCATCTAGGGAAGCAATTGGCCAGAGGCAGGACAGGAGGGAAGATATTGTAGAAGAAAATCTGAGAAGTGCAAGATCCAAAGGAATGTGGGAAAAGAGCACTAATGCCTGTGAATTGAGCAGAGCATGGAAGAAAGGAAGAGAGCAATATCTCTATCTTTGGTTTTCTTCCTGCTTGAGAAGACAGACATGGACAGGTTTGTTTGAAGATATGAAGGGACCCAGCCAAAAGCCAAATGTCTTGTTTCCAGTTTCTTTCAACAAGGTCGGCATAATAGACGAGGAAAAACTTTACCGGCCTACCCATCTTGCCCCTCTTCCCAGGAACTCCAGGGATCCCCTGCAAGGAAAAAACACAGAGAGAGAAAAAAAAAAAAAAAAAGTTCTGGTTGAGAAATCAAACAGCCAACCAACAATACAAAGCAAAATGAGAAGAGAAAGGAGAATGCAAAACAGGCTAATGACTGTGGCATTGTTTGGGAATCAAAATGTCAGCTACTTGCAGTCGGCCGCGAGAGCAGAAGACAATTAACCTTCACCCATTAACTACGGCCTCCCGAGGACACGCGCGGGCAGCATCCCCAGGCTGGGGCTGTGCTTAGCAGGAGCAGTCATTAAGCTACTGGTCTGGAACCGAATGAAGGCCGCCGCCGAGGCACTCGCTGCTGAACTTCTGTTTATGTTTCTTATTTAGTTATACAAGCATTAAATCAGCGTCGCCAGAGCGCGGGGCAGGCCCCTCCCAGGCAGGCACACTCCCACATGGTCCCGGGGCCTCTCTGGTGTCTGGAGCTTGCATTTGAGGGAGGAAAGGCTGGAATCAGTGTTCATCTTCCAGTGACCTTTTTAGGAGCTCTTGTAGCAGGGAGAAGGGGGTCTTTGGATGGGAAGAGATTGGGCAGGTGGGAGGACGTGGAGATGGAGAGCAGAAAAGCAAGGGATGACCTGTAAAGCTCTGAAAACTTGGGCTGGGGGAAGGCTCAATAAAATGGACAAGAGGAAGAGAGGACAGACACAGCTGCCCACTCACAGCCCCATGCCTGACTGCCCAACTCAATGCAACTGGAAATAAAGCCATTTTCAGAAAGCCCAGCACTGTCCCTTCCAAGAGCCAGGCTTTTTCCAAACATCTCCAGTCAGACACACAAAATGCTGAGACAGTGTGGCTGGGAGGTGATTCCTGTGGGAGCAGGGAATCTCCATGTGCATTCTCCTCACCCTGCCCCACCTCACTAAGATGAACTTCCAAGGGGGAAAGGGAAGGCAGGTTTTTAAGTGAAGGAGAATATAGAAAAACTCCTCTGTAGTCAACAGCAAGGTCTGATGGCCCTGCCTGAAGCCTGGGTTCTCCTCAGCTGAACATCAGCGTTATACAGGGACACAGGTCTTCATTCAAGGGTAGGAAGAGACTAAGGAAGGGATAGCTAATCATTAGGCATGCCTGCCTCCTTCCTCAGGAACTAGGGATGGAGAAGGTTACATCAGGCCCTGAAGAACTGCATTCAACCACCACACAAAGGTTTTCTTCACAGAATACTCACTCGTTCTCCATCAGCCCCCGGTAGCCCAAATAATCCTGGGAGACCAATATACCCCTAAAGAAAAGAGGAAACAAACAGTCAAATACATTTCTCCATTAGCATCCAGTCAGTCTGTGTTTCCTGAAGAGCAGAGCAACCTCCAGCGTTGATCAGTGGCAGCCGTGATGAAATAAACCTTGAGGCAAGTGTATATGCCCATGGACTGCATGGTGCTGGCTTCCACGATGTAGTCCAAGGGCACATACCCTCACACCAGGGATCAGGAGCACTCCAGGCACGAAGAGGACAGCCAGAAGAAACCTCACCTGGACTGGCTCTAAGCGTACCTGAGGGAAATGGAGCTTGGTTCGACGTTAGCAAAAGCGATAGCAAAAGTAATCTGCAGACCTACACCTCCTTTCATCTCTTTGCTTTTGACACTCATGTCCAGCTGTCCTGTCGTATCAAGCCCTTTCTGTTTGTCTTCTGTCACCTGGTGGTCACACACTGAGCCACACTTCTGCCTTCTGAGGCAAATCCCCCTCCTTTCCTGGCACCGGGGCTGCCACCACGCTGCAGTGAGTCCTGTCTCTGCCCAAAGCCTGTCCCTGCATCACCATGACCTTGTGCAAACCTTCACCATCCCAAGCACTGAAGGCCCTGCACGGGCTGGGAGAGGCTGGACCTGACATTCCAGGCTTGGGGGATTGATGTGAGGCTCAACTTGCACATCCACACTGCAGGGAAACCACCTTGGCACCAACGCACTTCACATAAAACCCGCTGCTTCCACACTCAGCATTCATTGTGTTTCCAGGTTTCACTATGGCCTTGGGGTCCTGCTGAGACAAGGCCTGCTGCATAAAACACAGTTTCCTCTCCCTCGCCACAATGGCAGCCTTGTGTTTAATCCCTCCTGACAAAGTTACCTTGTGTGCTGGGCCTCTGCAAAGGCCCGACCGGTGCCAAACATGCCGAATCCAGAGGAAGTGAATTTCAGCAGGGAGCCCCCTCCATGGCACCTCACTGTTACAGGAGCCAAGTGCTAACACTACTTTTCTCTCATCTTTCTTTCTCCACCATTGCAAAATCTCTAGCTGCCACCTCCACCAAACTTTCCCACCATTCCATCGCTCCCTGTGGGTTGTGTTTCCTTTAGGGACAACACCTAGCTGGGAAATAATGCTACAATAAAATGATCCTGTCTGCCTTTGCCTCCTGAATCCTAAAAGAAACCATATCACTCCTGAACTTTTCCTGAAGAAGGAAAAAGTAGAGGTGGAGGATGAAGAAGAGTACAGAACTGTCTCCCTTAAACCACCAAATGCACGTATCTTACCTTAGCACCCAATTCTGATTGACTGTGGTTGAACTGAGAAAGGGCTTCCTTGGGTATTTATGAATATTTCAGTCCTCGCTACTCAGGGGTGCAAAATGGAGAATAACTTCCACATCTTACATTCTGCACATCTACCACCCGACAATCACACAAGGTCCTGGTTAGAGCAGTGAGAGATGCCCCAGGGAAAACTTAAGCCCTTGCAGAAGTGGGGTGAGCAAGCTGTGCTCTCAGATTTTCCTCTCTCCTGCAGGAAACTGAACGTGTCCTCTCCCTTCCCAGCTCAGGAATACTGCTAGCTACAGGGTCAGCATTTGTTTATTCCTTGCAGTTTTCCTTGTGATGAAAGCCAGCTGCTAGAATTTACTGTGTATAGAGAAAGTATCACATGTTAGAGAAATGGGGATTTATTGGCTTAGAATCGCATTGTGAATTTATAATTGCAGGAAAAGAACAAAATGTGATTAACAAGAGCCTTAAGTAGTAATAAAAAAAGAATCCTTTGCAGCGAGAATAAAACCCCAGCAATTATTTTTGGTGAGCAAAACCAGACAGGACAGAGATATTGTTTGTGTTTGCACATGGCTTCAAGATGCTGGCTTGCTGTTGTGCATGATATCAATCACTCCCAAACCAGGCCTGTACCCAAATGAGCCCATATTCAGCGTGGTCAAAGACCGCTGAACCACACTGATTGAAACTAAAGAGGCCTTTGGGACATGGGGCTTTGCAGGCTTTGATAGGAATTTGTAAGCCATTCTTTCCTCTCCTGCAATGTGAGCTCTGAAGGGTCTGACTTTATCATCAGCACTATTGGGGAACTTTGATCACGGTACATTCCGTGTTTAATTTAAAAAACTTAACAGTGTTTCAATAAACAAGCGGTGCACAGTTCCAATCCCCCAAACCCAACAAATTAAAGCAACCAGCTTCAGAACTGCAAAATCAAGCCTAAAGTTTCTCAAGAAGCCTTTGATGAAAACAAGCAGAGAAAAGGCAAATGAAAGGTTGCTTACCCGAGTGCCTTTTGGGCCAGATTCCCCTATGGGGCCAGGTAAACCCTAGAACAGAAGGGAAAAAACAAAGACAAATGTGTACAAGATTTAACTTACAACAACGAGCAGCGTCAACCCCCCAAGCACCATCCCTGCATGGTTCTGCTTTAAGTGTTTCTTAAAGCCTTAAGTGCTGCATGGCTCTGCTTTAAGGTTTTGCTTTAAGTGTCCAAGGAGTATCAGCAAAGAACAAAAAAAAAGATAAAATTATACAAATAACAGATCTGCCATTGTTGGGCAGCTAGGATTCAGCAGAACCTGAGACTGCTGCACACAGTGAGCCTTCCCTGGGGCTGAAGTAGAGATTTCTGATGATAAAGACCACAAGGGCTGATGCAGTGGGGTGCCCAGAGGTTGTGTTACACTTGGGATGCAAGGCACAGTGATGCTCTGTGCCCAACAGCTCTCCATTCATCTTCCTGCCTAAGCAAACACATGCATAGCAAATGTATTCTAATACCTGCATAGGGAGCACTGATGCAATGAGAAATTTCCACAGCCTAGAAAGTCCCTTAGCAATGCAGGTAACTGTGATATCTCTAACCCTTTGCAGCATCGACTATGGAAAGAATTGAAAATTCATTCCCCATTCTAATTTTATGCCTAATGCTGCTCACTCAAAATACTGCAAAGAAGAGAAGTGTAAAAATGCAAAATAAATTTTCATGTTTATTGCCTTCTAGCAAGTTTTCAGATAATTTTTTTTNAAAAAAAAAAAAAATAAAAAAGGCTAAGTCCATATTTTCTTCAGCTGGTAGCACTGCAGGCTCAGCCTGGGATGTGAAAGTCAGGTTGTGCTCTTTCCTGGCTCCTGCATCACTGCCAAAGATTTCAGGCATCAGGGTGAAGTTACAATCCTGCCTGTGATGCACAAGCCAAACCTAAGCCAAGCACTCTCTCCCATCACTGCAGAGCCAGCACAGCTGACAGGAGTAACAAGTAGTAAAATCGCAGTAAAGTAAACAGCTCTGATGCAGGATACACACAACATTCAGATAGGCTGAAAAAAGCTGCCTTAAAAAAAAAAAAAAAAGTCACTTTCCTGACCCAAACCACATTTTTAAGAAGGCAGATTTGATCTTTGAATGTCAAGGCGCAGATTTCATCCTGCTTATCTGATGGGCTGAATTGCTGAACAGCATTCATTAACCTTGTATGTCCAAAATCTCTTGGACCTCTTCTTATTAGTCATCTAAAACACATTCACACCTGGGAGACTCTTTGGCATGCTCAGCTCTCAGAGCCTTTCAGAGTACAAATGGAGCATTTAGTCAGGTGCATAAAGCTCCCATCCAGTTCTGCCATCTGCACTCTCCAGTGTGCTAAGCAAGGTGTCAGTTTAATTTTCAACTTAAAATGGGTCATGCATTATTGACAGGGTGAGGCAGAGAGATGCAGGCTTGTTCTGCAGGTCTAGCTCAAATTTAATCCAATAACCTACACATCTGCATAAAAAATTCACATCCAAACTCATGGTAAGTCTGAAAGGCTCAGGACAGATAATTTGGGATCTTTGACATCTGCCTCCTCTCCTGGCTTACAGATAAACATGGCAGAATCCAACTTTAAATGTGTTCATTTTACAAAACCCTGACAAACTCACTTCACCACAAAATGTTACAGGGCTGGATGTTCTGTCCTCCGAGAGATTCCATTTTTAGGGCCTTATAAATTCTTCTCTTTCCTTTATATTACTCAGCATCTTACACCAGTAGGACAACAAAGTGTCCAATCTTGATCCATTACCCAATGAACACTCCTCCATTCCTCAAGTTGTCTTGGTGCAATTTTTTTCAGCATGAGAACAATGACTTGATTGTCTCTCATCATCTTATTTGCAGCTACAAATATGATTTTTATATATATATTTACAGTTCATGCATAACCTTGCGTGTGTATATACAGGTTTATGCCAGTGCATTTTACTAGTGAGAGTTCATCTAAATCTCCTCCTCCAATAATAAATACACCTTTTTCCATCCCAGGTTTCTAACTTGCCCAACATTAGATGCAAAATATGCCTAGAAAAGAAGGGTTAGCAGCTTGCACGTGTTTTTCTCTGCTCTGCTGTTCTGTTTTTTCCCTGTTGTTATACTGAAGAAAAATCTGACATAATTTGATGTAGAAATTCAGCTTTTATCTATCATAGGCACAAAATACTTTTTAACAACATTTCGGAGTTGAAAGACTGTGTTATTGGTACAACATCTTGAGGAGGAAAGAAAGAAAATATTCAGAGATCAAATGTTCAATTACACCAACACTTTCTAGAGGACTGCACTGTCCTTAGTGGGGCATGTCTTTAGCTACCTGCACACCCAAATCCCTACTCTGCGCACAGCACGATGAGATTTACTGCACCTGCCTGCCAGGATAACCTTTGGCACCTGGACTTCCAGCTGGTCCTCGTTCGCCCTTTGGAGAGAAAAAAAGAAAAGGCACAAAAAGTCAGGTGAATGTCCCACTTGGGAAGGTTTTTTAGCTGAATCATTGTGCAATGGATTAACCTGATGCACATTTATCGAGAGGAAAGCGATATTAAGTGTAGATAATGAAGTTAATTAATGAGGCAGGGGGAAAACACACGCGAGCCAAGTCAACAGGATCCATGCACAGAGCAAGTGCTGCTGTTTCTCCTTCTCCCTTCATTTGGGGGAAATGAACAGAGAATCTGGAGCAAGGACACTAAGAGAAGGTGTAAGGCTGCATTTATATCTGGCATATGGAACCGTTTTGCTGGTGGGAAAGCACTGCCAAAATTCTTCAAAACTAAATGGATTCATGTATAATATCCTTAAACATCATTGCTAACAGGGCTGCGTGGCATTTCTTTGCAGTCAGAGCTCAAAGGTTACAGTGCAGTCTTNTTTTTTTTTTTTTTTACTGCATTGCAAACATCAAACTTAACCAAATAGAGAGGGGGGAGAAAAAGGGAGGGGAGGAATGGGCCGCCTTGGGAAGGGAATCACATATACTCAACACAGTGTGGTTAGTAAAGTCCAGGTGAAATTAATGTAAAAAGACAAATAAAGGGGGAGGATGGCAAGCTGGTTTTTCTTCCCCTCAGTAAACTTAGTGTGGCTGAGCAGTAAAAATTAGAAATTAGGTTTAGAAACCTCAAGGCAGTCTCCTCCCACCATGCTGATGAAGCCGGGTCTGTGTGTGTGCTCAGATCCTGGTGTGTGCTGAGCTGGCTGCACAAGAGCCAAACTAGCATCACAGCCAGCAAATCCATCCCTCCTTAAAGCTCTCCTGCAGGGAAGTGGGAAAACTCACCTGGTCTCCAGGGTGACCTAGTGGTCCAGGGTAGCCTTTATATCCCTGTCAAAATAGGATAGAAGAGATGAATGCTAAGAAACAAAAATATAGTAAAATAATCTGGGTTTTCTATTTCTCTTTGCAGGTGGGACTAAAGTTCTGAGGAGAAGCAGGATTTTAGACAGTGTAACAGAATCATGAAAACTCTTATCAAGCTGCTTTGTGCTTGCACCACCCAAACCTGCTGGTGTGCCCTGCTGTGGTCTCCAGAAGGAATTGCTCCATGAACAAATTTGCAGTGGCTCCATTCTCAAATCTATTTGTAATCTACACCTTGAGCAGGGCTGCCCTTAATCCTCAGGAAACCACAAGCCCACAGAATGAAATGTTGGCTTTGGGCACGCTGGGGACTACAGCAACGTGAGCCACCTGTGTTTCAGAGCTCTTACTTTTGCTTTAGAGTTTGAAATGCCAGAGGAAACACCAAAACAACCATTTACCATCACAGGAAAGTTCAATTTTTCTATCTTGAACTTGTCCAGTTTCCAGCTTTTCTAATCTAATTATTACAAGATCCAGAGTCCTTCATTATGAATCTACTAAAAATGGTGAGCAAGCTGCCTCTCAACCTGCTCTCTCTGCTGAATTAATTAGAATGAGTTTCTTAATCCACCTTGCTTACTGGCAGGTGTTTCAGGCTTCAAATCATTCTCACAGGTCTTGCATAATCCTGCTTCAGTTTGTCAGTATTTCATTTTTTTGGGGATGCAGACACTGGAGCAGGACAAGGGAAGCCTGTTTGACTGCAGACCGAGCACTGTGTTTTATAAGGGAATTTGCTTTCTCCTAGATTTACCTAGAGCTCCCTTCAAACAGAGTGAATCCTGTATGTCATGGACACTTCCGATTTTTTTCCTCTTTTTTATTATCTTGCTTCAGCTGTTTAAAACAACCATCAAGAGAAGCAGATCAGGAGGTTAGACTCAGTTACAGAGATGACTGTTTAGCCGGGATAGCNAAAAAAAAAAAACAACAAAAAAAACAGCAGAATATTTAACTTGAAACAAATGGGAGAGAATAAAACCACACATGGAACAATCCTTGCACAAATACTGGAGAAATAACAAATTGCTTTCAAGGGTGGGTTATAACTACTTGTACCTCAGTCCCTGCTACTCACCCTGTGCTGGCCAGGGCTCCAGCCCACCTCATCTGTCTGTGAACCCCACAGGGAGTGTCCCTTGCTCTGGAAGCCATCACCAGTCACAGGGGTGACCGAGCCCTTGGCCTTTGGCTCCATTCACCACATGAACCCGGGACTGTTTCTGCTCCCAGGTCCACACCTCTGCTTAACAGCTTTTTTATTCTTCCCACGGGCTACTCCAGACCTGCAGCCTGAGCCTTTGCTGGCAGGGTGTGCAATGCTCTCAGCCATCCTGGCCACTACCCACTCCCCTTTGCGTTCCTCCTGCCTTGTTATTTCAGACAGTCTGGCCTGGAATGATGTTGATTCCCTTTGCATCAGTTTTCTCCTGCTTGGCTTTGCTGATGTACCATGGCTCTGGACAGAGCTGCACCTTCTGACAAGGCTGACCTTCTCTGAACTGCTTTGAGGGTCCTTTCTCCAAATGCTGTGAGGGCATTTCAGTCTGAGTCTCCTCACTGGAAGTGCCTCAGCAGCTCTTGGAGCAGGATCAGCACCACACAGGATTCCCTGCCCCTCTCCAGGAATCTGCCCCATGAAATCCTCTTCTGCTCATCCTCTCCCTGGCTCCTTGACAGAAGCTCAGCAGAAGGGAGGGAGGATGCTCCACCCTGCTTGGGTGTCTGGCCTGAAGGTGAGAGCTGCCAACAGAAACATCCCTGGGTTCAGCATCCCCAGTCATTCCCTGGAATTTAGATTTCCATGGGGTTTCCTCCTGGGACCTCTGCCCAGTTCTTGCAGTCTGAAGCAGGAGCTACCTCGTCTCTAGACAACTGGAGCGCCAAGCTTAGAAATATCTTACTTTTCAACTGATAAGAAATACATGCCTGGCTTGGCTGCTCTGAACCATTCTGCTCCAGCTGGCTTTCTTCAGGATGGGTGTTTTGAGCCTGCAATGTCCACCCAAAGTTGGAAGTTGGTGGTTGCATGATGGTCCCTTGAGATGCTCAAAGCATGTCCTGAACTAAACTCTGCACCAATTCTGCAGTGGTAAGTGAGTGGCACTTAGGTTAAGTATGTAGACACTCTGCTACTGTTATGTTCTATTAACTCTCCTCCTCACTACATATTCTGGGCTCTGGAGAGTTTCAAACATGTATTTCTTCACAATATTCCCCAGTTATTTCTGCCTCAGGTGAATTATCACGAGGTAAACCAGAAAAGCTTGTGTATGTTAAAAGCTGGCTGCGGTGTGAAACTATTTACCTGCTAAAATCCTCTTCAAATAGCACTAAAATGACAGGGCAGAGGGTACAAAAACAACTGCATTTGCTCTTTTATCTGAACACTTCCTGATGATTACAGGGCACTCCACACAAAGGGCTGCGATTTAGAAAGGAAATTGCACTCCAGTGAAGGATTTACTCATCTGAGATGATATTTATAATCCACTCTCTCCTAGCTGAAGGGATCATCCTGCACTTTGGTAGGAAATGTGAAGAATAAAGGGGCCAGGGAATGAGACCTGCATACAGATGTTTTGCAGCACTGACCACTTCCCAGCTCTGTCTTTGCTGTCTGACTCTAATGAAGCTTTGCCTCTCTCACTGCTGCTCTTTTCTCCTCTGGAGCAATGATGCTGCTCTGCTGAGATCTGTCTCCAAGGCAGCTGTGGTCTGCAGCCCCAAACTAAAAGCCAAAGCCCACAGGTACCTCACAGGCACCAGAGGGACAGGCAGAGGGAACATCCAAGCGCTGCCACCCTTCCTGGTCTGCAAAAGCACCATTTGCTCTCTGTGGAGAGGATGAGAAATACACCTGCCGCTTCTAGGGCAGTTTCGTGTACTCGTAGATGTGTGGAGCTAAAACAGCTTCAGGGGTGCTCTGAGATCAGCCTGTCCAATCCTACAAGTCCAATCCAAGTCTGCCAGCATTCCCAAGGCAGGCACAGGGGAGTGGGCCACAACATCCAAAACCACATGCTGCTGGTTGTGGCTCCAGCTCACGCTGCTGAGACAGTGGTTTCATTTAGTGGGAAAACAACTTCCTGGTGAAATATTTTGCCCATTTGAACGTTTCTACGTGGTGTTCTCTGATCAAAGCCCTGAGAGCCCTTTTTGCAGTGCCTCCATGGAGTGAGAGGAGGGATGTCCATTTCTGAGGCGTTGCTGTTTTCCCGTAGCCAAGATACGTTGCCCACCTTCAGCCAAGCACCAGTGCATTTCCACTGGGAGAATGCCAGCAGGCAACCCAGATTAAAAGAAAAAAAAAAAAGGAAAAGAAAAAAGGATTTTTTTCCAAACATTTCTCCAACAGCTGTAAATTTTTTCTTAATGCAAGATGCTAATAAAAGCCAGGTTACACCAAACCCACTGCCAGACTAGTGCTACTGGGAGGTGTTTTTAAGCTGCACCAAAGGAAAAATTTCAACATCCAACTTGCTCATTACTTGAAGAAACAGAAGCATACCCCTGCCTTTACCCTGTCCTGTGGGAGTTAAGATCAGATGTGAAGGCCGTGTGCTGGACTTGGGAATGTTTGTTCAATCTCCTATTCCTTCTCTGCTTTTTCCACTATGAGTGCTTGCACTCCTGACATTGCATTTTGCTGATCGTAACCACAAGGTTTTGTTTTATGAGCTGTTATACCAGGAAAATGGTATTCTTTGCACCCTATTAGTTAGAACTTGTTTGTGACAGTAAAATATACATAATTAATCACTCAATTGCTCCTACTCCACACAGCACCCCAAGCGTGACCAGCCTTGGAGTAAAAAATAATCTCAGCCCCTCCTCTTGGCAATTTGGTTCTAGTATAAAGCATACAACAAATAATCGTGGAGAGGGAGAGTTCCTTTCAGCCTCCTCCACACCTTCTCTGTCTCCTTGGAGTCTTAAAACAAACCCGAGGAGGTGTTTGTGTGCAGCTAATTGACCTGAGGAACAGTGTATGGTCAATGGCCCATTGACTGAGGAAGAGATTGAAACAAGATGCTAATTTTAACTGCTCAGTTTAGCTGTGGCAATATTGGCTCGCTGGGAGGGGGAGTCATGGCCACTGAGCCCCACTCAAACAGCTCTCTGCAACAGGTCCAGCTTCCAAAAGAAGAAACCAACCTACCAACACAGCCTGGAACTGGAAACTCAGCTGAAATGTCCTTGATGTATGAAAGATCTGAGCTCCAGGTATGGATGGCTGAGGTATTGCTGCGCAGGTTGAATGCATGGATAGAGACACACACGCTGCTGCCTCAGGGAAACAGGGTTGGATCTTGTGTCTGTCCCTCTTTATTTTGCTTGGGGCAAAATAAAGAGGGAAGGCACACAGATACGTTTTTGAAATGTGCTTTACCAGGATACACAGTTGTGGTTCCCTTGGAATGCTAGTACTGCTCTGAACCCCTCCTTTGAGTATTGCTGTTGGTTGGAGATCCCTTTAGATAATGCACTGGCTACACCAGGCCTAAACTGAGCTTGCCGAGGAGCCTCCAGTGTCAGGGTGTGGAGGAATGAGGAATCCAAAGAAGGAACAGAACTCTATATCCAGAATTTCACTTCATACTCTTACATAGTCTTTAGGCAGTTGCTTCAGCCTATCTCCCTAGATTATACACCTGCTATACAGGCATAAGGCTCTTTGGGTGGATACTGAGCCTTTTAATTAAATCTTTCAGTCAGAGTTAAAGAAGAAAATTTTAAAATAAAATTACTGATCTAATTCACTAAAAAAGAACACTCTTACCTTTCTACCAGGTGGCCCAGGGAACCCAGTTAGACCAGGTAAGCCCACGTCTCCCTGTAGGAAGCAAGTTCAATTAGTTTTCAGCAACATTTTCCCTTATGTCTACTGCAGTTACTACAATTATTTTGCTGACACCAGCCCCCAGCTATTGATATTTCTGGTTCTAATCACAACTCTTCAAAACTTGACTGGATAAAAAGAGCAGATTTAAACAACATCTCTATTAACTGGCTCATATAAATAATAACCCCAGTTAATTAATGGCAGCTGCTGCTGGAGTCCAGCTTTTCGCAAGCAGAATGAATGCGCTTTTTTTCCCCTCAATGATCTCATTCAGTCACATGCTTCATTCGCCTTTCAATAGGCATTGAAATCGCCAAGGCAAGGAAATTTTAGATTTTAAATGCAGTAAGAACAACAGGTACCTCCTGCCAAATCCTGTGATTTGCTCTCACACTCTGCTACTGCACTGGCTCAGCCCATGGCTCCCGTTCCGATGGTGCTGGTGGTGTAATTATTTAACCTGCCCGTCTGACACAGATTGAACCTTTGCAGGCTGCTAGTGGGAGGGTTTGTTCAGTGGCCTGTACTTCTGAAAAGAGATTGCATCACATCCCAGCTGGCAAACCCAAACCATCACAGAACGGATGAGCGCGTTGCTGTGAGACCTCTCCAACACCCAACCCGGCTGTGTGAGCCCACTTGGCCTCCTCTGATCAGCATCAAAAAACCCTGGAGTGCCTTCTTACTGAAATTCAACACATTTCCAGTATCTAGCTTGAAAATTAGGCATCACTCCAAACTCCTGCTGGAAACTCCTCATTCCTATTACTGCTATCAGGAATAAGCCTTGTTAACACAAGCTAAAGGTGATCTGGATCTCTCCCTTTTTTACAACAAGCATTCAAGAAAACAGTTCCAGACCCTGCAGGTGAATGATTTTCATGTGATGCCACTCTAATATAGCGTATCAGAAATTTCAGAGGATATCTCATGGTGTTGAGTTAAAAGCATAATTTCAGACTTAGCCTTCTGAATGTTTTCTAGCATCACGTTCCATCTTGCACTTGCGTAACCTCACTGTGCTTTATGGAGGCATCTGGTGTCAAATGAAGGGCCCAAGTTCCTTATGGCTGGTGCTTTCTATGAGCTGTGCATTTATAGCAAGACTTATAGTGAGAGGAGGAGAACCAGGCTTCTGCCCTGGACACGAGTTACCAAGGATTGTGCAGGCACCACTGAAAGAGCCAATTGAGGTAGAGGATATGGAGCCCTGATTGCCCTACTCTTCATTTCTAGAATTCTGTGAGTGCTTGTTAAAAAAAAGTAAAAATCACTCAGCTGTGAAACAGCAAAAATGGGAGTTGTACCTTATTGAAAAGAATCAGCAGAACTCTGATCCTCAAAAACTGCTAAACCCAGAAAGCAGCTTTCCTCCCCAGCTGTGTGCTGGTTTGAGCAGCCCTTGGTGGAAACCCCTCAGTGGGCTCCATGCCTTAGAAGCCTCTACCAAAAACCTCTAACCTGATGGGGCTGCAAGCATGAGGCAAACCCCTGCTCCTCAGCAAGAACATCCTTTCCTTGGCCTCCAAGGATTTCCTTCCTTACACCAGGATTGCATCTTGCTGCAGCTGCATGCCCTGAGCGTGGCTGTACCTTGAAACACTTGTGAAGTAGCCACGTGCCTGTGGCAGCAGGGACTTCAGCTGGGCTGCAGATTGTGGATAAACTGGATAAACACTCAGACAACAACCCTGTGGGCAGGTGGCACTTCAGTGCAGTATGATCACTGAGAGCTACCTCTCTTTAGTCCTGAATCCAAGCTCTAAGCCTTATTTCCCAGTCCTGAGTCCACTCGGGCAGCTGGGATTCTTGTGGCTGCAGTACAGACTCTCCCTGTGTGTGTGCACAGTCCTCAAAGCCCACCATGGCCTCGGGGTGACATCTCACCTTCTGCCCATTGCGAGCTTTTCCAGGTGACAGCCCAGGATCACCTTTCTGACCCTGAAATGAAAAACTTACATTAGTGACATAATCCAAGGCCCCAGCCCACAGATGTGGCTCTGCTTCCACCAAGTCTCCAAATTAGAAAAACATTTTGTTTTATCCCAGTCTTCCCTGACATCCCAAATGTATTAAAGTGGCCTGGAATAGCTGTTTTGCTGGGGGTGGATATGGTGAGTGATTGCTGCTGCTAAAGAGTTGAGTTTTAAATAGTAGTTGACAGTATTCAATTGGCTAAAGAAAGGATAACTGGAAGAAAGCAATGTCAGGACTTTTGATACTTATTAGACCAGACAGCTGCAATTCCTTCCTTGTCTACAGCTACCATCACAAAAATAATTACCAAGCCTATTACTGGTGAATTCTCCACAATTCACTAGATGCTGTTGCTTTTTTAACCGTGAGGAACAGATGAGGCTGCAGAGAAAGTTGCACTAATTAGACACCCCCAACAGGCAGAGCAATTGTGAGGCTCCCAGGCTGGCAGAAAGCGGCACACTTGACCTTAAGTGGCAGTATTCCTTATTTTCCTCCTTAACAACCGTGATGAGGGAAATTACTGTTTGAGGCTGTGATCTTCTGACAAACACAGGCTGGAATCTCAGCAGCATTTGACCATCTAATTCCAGCAGATTCCTTTGGAAATCCCACTTCAAATTCTCAAGAGGTGGAAAGGTAATGTGAGCACCTAGCAGGGGTAGAGATGCAAATAGGAAAATCTAGAAGAGATTGAAGTGTGCCAGGTTCTTTGGGTAGGGGAGAGATAAAGCTTAGCACACATAACATCTCTTCTGGCACAGCCAAGACGGGTATCCCAGGATCAGTCACTATTTAACACCCCATGAATCATAAAAAAGCCACAACCTCTGTGTGCCACATCAGCACAGGACAGCTGGGAGGGTTAACTAATGGCTGTCAAGTGAAGTGATGGAGGGAAGGGGAGACCCAGAAAGGAGAAATACTGGTTATTAACTGGCATTTCTCAGGAGCAGCACAGAGCTCTGGTCACAGCCAGCTGAGCTGCTTTTCCTCACAGCCTCACTGTGAGAATATTCCACGTGTACTTCCCACCTTGCACAGAGTGCAAACCCCCTGATTCTCCTCCTCCTCCTCCAGCAGCATCCACCACAAGCTGTGAGACTCAGGAGTGAGACTGCTTGGCTCTGGACTGTAGGGAGCACTGCTGATTCAAGGCAGATGTATCTGCACAAATTCTGAATGAAGGCTGCCGGCTTTCCAAACAGCAAATGAAGTCATGCAGATAATCTTGCTTTGCATGCAGCTGTTATCAGGGCAATTCTCCCACTCCTTGAGCTTCAGAGCAGTCATTGGGTGCTGCCACTGCTGGGAACAGATTAGAGCAGCCCTTGGGATTGCTGGGTGTTCATTTCTACTCTGCAAAATTAATTTACTGCAGCAGGTAGACACCCACCACTTTCCCTATATCTTCCCATGTGCTCCATGCAATGACTTTGAGACATGGAAAAGAACTTGTGTTTTCCCCTGGGAAGCTCCAGATCACATTAGCCAAGTGCCTGCTCTGCACTGGTTCTGTGTTCAGCATTGCTGAGACCATCACACAGGTGGAGAACTCAGCCACGAGCAGGATCACAGGTCCCCAGGATCAATCAGCAATGGGAGCAGCTGGATGTGAGGGCTGAAATTGAGGATTAATTGCTTGAGTCTTCTTACACAGCAATGACAACAAGGGAATTAACCTAAGTCTTGTCCAACACCAAGCCATAGCACCTTTCCCACACGTTTCTCTCTTTCCCATCCTAACTTACTGAGAACACTTCTTCGTCTTGTAAAGGAAGAAATTTTCTTCTGGTTTTTTTTTCTACCTGGGAGAAGTCCAGAGCTGTGCAATTTAAACATCTCAGTTTTACAGTCCACCTAACACTAGTTTAAACATCAGTGAGCCAAACTGATGAGCTACCTTGGAGAGAAAAAACATTCACTAAACTGAAAATACAATATTTTTCAAGCACTTTAAGAAGAGATTTATCCAGAGCAACTCTAACTTCTTTAGAGTTTATTAGTTATATTCATACTAATGCCAGATACCAAAAGCCTCCAGGTGAGAGATGCAAACCCAACTCTTGCAATGGCTTTTGAAAACACTACTTGTCTGACCATCTTCCCAATCCCAAACTCTATTAGGGCATCCTGAGAGCTACATCCAGTTGCTAGCAAAAACACCCCTCCTGTCCCCCAGCAGCTTTCAGGTGACAGACCCAGTCATGACCCCAGCCCAGCCTGTGGCTACAGCTATTGCAGAGGTTATCTGCAATAATCAGTCCCTGCCAACCAGATGCAACAGCAATTTTACAACTGCCAAGGCCAGCAAGCAGAATGCAGATAGTGGCAAGAATTTAAGCAGTTTCACATCATGAATTGCTGAGCTAAGCACTGCAGGCTAAATTCCCAGGTGGCACAAGCAGGTGTAGTGCCACCAGAGCCAGTGGAACCATGCCCAAGCAGATCAGCAGGATTTTGGCTCAACAGCTACAAACAGCTCTGTGCAAAAAAATCAGCTTCCTAAGTCCAAGGAATTACAAGTGCTCAGCTCCAGTGGTGAGAATAAAGTGGGCTCTGCGCAGGGTTGACTGTGAAATGCAGAAACACAGCTGAAGCACTACAGCCAGGCAGGAGACACATAAAAACACCCAGAGCCTGCAGCACAGCCCTTGCACAGAGCTGCCCGACCTTACCAGGGCTCTGGTCATTCAGCTGATAAAAATTATGCTCCCGGGTCCCTTCTTAAGTGACAATGACTCAGTGTTAGTAACGTTTTCCAAGTTGCATCTATCTGGGAAACTTCAATTTCCTTTCTTAGATTAATTGTTTTTTCTGTGGGATTAACTGCTATCTAAGCCAGACCAAGTCCAGCAGCCACTTGATGGCTCTCAGCAAGAGAAGTTCCACTTGGAGCTGCTTGCCCTGTTATCCAGGCCGAGCTCTCACAAGTCCGTAAGTTCTGCCATGTGCTGGGTCTGTTAGGAAACTCCCACCTCTGAAGGTGTCCAAGGCCAGGCTGGATGGAGCTCTGAGTGACCTGGTCTAGTGGAGGATGTCCCTGCCCATGGCAGGGGGCTGGAATGAGATGAGCTTCCAGGTCCCAACCCAAACCATTCTTCGATGATCTTATGGTGAAGGCATCAGGTCCCAGGTGCAGGCTTACAGGCAGTTAAAGCACAAGGGGGAGAAAACCACATTTTGGGGCAAAATCCATTTTCTGGGACTGCTGTAACACCAGAGAATTGAGGGGAAGGAGGGGAGTCAAAACTCTGGTGTCTGATCCACACCTTCCAAAGAGCATTTCTGAGGCAGAGATGATGTAACCGTGGCTCACCAGGCTCTCCCTGCTAGAGGTGAACCTTCACCGTGGCCTGGGCTGAGCTCCAGCTCTCACATTCCATTGCAAACCTAATACTTCTTTTGACAAAGCACTGTGAACAGACCAATCCTGCAAATGGTGGCTGGACAAAAATAAAATATATCACAGAGCCTGATGACACCAGATCTCTGCTGCAGACTTACAGCTCTCCATCCACTGAGACTTCCTGCTGCCGGACTGTGCATTGAGATGGAGGAAAAATGCTTACAGTAAGACTTTATTTCTATTAGGCGACCAACTGAATATAGCTTTACAGCCAAATGATGATTTCTGACAAGTCATTAGGCTAAAAGTGTTTAAAAAAATCCTGTAGCATAGAAACATAGTTTGACTCTACAGCTTGGATCAGGCTGGATTTGCAGGGCTGGAAGTTAGATAAAAGAAGTTTGATTTGACTTGTAAAACTCAACAAGTGTGATCTGGAAGTCATTGATGGAGAATAAATGCAGAACACTAAGACATAGAACTTTTACAGGCTCACTTTTCAGGCTGTATGTGGAATTTAAACCAGCTGCTGTTCACCAGCATGTCTCCAGTGCCTAATTTTTAATCACGTAGAGGCAGCATGCCAAGTTTCCAGAATCTTTTTCCCAGAGCATCAATAGTGCTCATAACATCTCTGCCTACTGATGAGATCATGAAAAGACAGAACTATTGCTCACACCTTTCTCTGTCTGGCTGAGACAACCTACAGTGTCCCTGGTACCGAAAATCTCTGTTAAGTATTGCCTCTCCAAACTCCCACTGCCCTTCAGTCCAACACAGATGTTATAAAACACAAACCTATTCCTTTATAAACAATCATACCAACGCAATCCAAACCAGTTTTCCAGGAACTCCAGTCTTTAGGTAACACAAAGCCTTACACACGGAATGAGCTGGGAATTAAAATGCCTTTTGGAAGGGTTTTGCTGCACACTGGGTTAGGACCCCTCCAGAGCCACATCTGTGCTCAATCCCAGGCAAAGGGAGAGGGTCCAGCTGCAGGGGGTGACTCCCACCTCGCTGTGCTCCAGCTGCCACCCGGAGGGAATGTGTGTGCAGGAGAAAAGGACAAAACACAGGGCCCCAGCCACTGCAGGAGGTCTGTGAGCCCTCGTGGGAGAGGTGAGGGCATCTACAAGGAAGCCATGAGATCAGTTTGGGAGGATTGATGGAACTCAGAATTCCCAGAAACTCTGGAGAGGGAAAGAGAGAAGGAGGAGTTTCAGGAGGAGGAAAGCAAAGGAAGAATCTGGATGCTGCCAGTCACTCCTGCCACTGTCCAGACTCAAAGGTAGAGGAACAGGCTGCAAAAGCCAGAGGAGAGAAATAAGAAAGCAAAGAAATTCAGAGCTGGTGGAGCCCTGGAGCAGGGATTCCACTGCCCTTGTCTGACATAGCAATTTGTGCCCTGGCACAAGCGTAGCTTGAGCAGGATCCTAATTTGGCAGTCTTTGAAATTCAGGAGAACCAAGGATGGAGGCACAGAGCAGGGTCTCTCTGGGCACAGGAAAAAGCCTCAGCTGTGCTGCTGGAGAGCCCCTGTGAGAGCAGGAGGGAGGGAGAAATGGCTTCAGCTGCTGCCTTTTTGTCCAGAGCAGGAGAAAAGGAAGCTGTGCTTCCCCCAGGATGTCCTGTAGGATGGGAAGGTGAAAGCTCCTCGCACCAGTCCATACTTACTTTCAGTCCTGGGGGGCCAGGTGAGCCGGGGTTTCCATGGGGGCCTGGGGGACCCTAAAACACACAACAAACACAAAACAGAGTCAGTAGGAGATAGTGGGAGTCTGCACGAGTCCCCGAGCAGCCAAAAGCCTCTGGCTGTGCTGTGCCAGACTTAAGCCACAGTCCCTGAGCCCTGGGGTGCCCAGGCAGGGGGATGGTGGCACTTGGACCCTTCCTGGCACCCACGGAGGGAAACTCAGCTGCAGGTTCCCACCAGCCTCTGTGGAAGGGGATGAGTGTCTGTCACCACAGGACATGTCATGACACTGAGATAATTTGGGTAAACCAAACATTCCACAGGTCAGGGGAGTCCAGGCTCTGGGAGGAGCCCCAGCAGAAGGGGATGGAAGCAGGCAGAGGGGAGCGGAAGTGTGCGGGGGTGTTAACAACTTTTTTTTCTGCTCAGAATTGAAGAGAACAGAAGTAATTACTAAAGGGAAATTATTCTGCTCTTTAGGGTGAACTCATTTTCCCTACAGGCCAAACAGATTTTTGCCTTTAGAGGTTGGAAAGAAAATAGATAATCAGACAGCAAAACAGTGGGAATAGCAGTAAGTTCATGTAAACCTTTTAAATCCATATTTCACATAGTTAAATCTATATTTTTCCTTAGTTCTCACAAGCCAGTAACAGTGTCAGAGTATCTACCTCAAATCATACACGAGTATCTCCTTTTACATCATACTTTAAAAGCACCCTGCATATTTTCTGAAGACTATTTAAGGAGTTATCTGGTATAAGCAGCTAAGAATAGTTTATGCCTGGATTATACACAGCACAGAAGATCTGCTAACCTTTCAGGCAGAAGTAATAACAATTCTAAGTCCCCTTGAACACGTTCCTGGGAGATGAAACAACCTGAAAATTCAGCTCCAAGAATTCTGCCAAGAACGTGTGAGAGCTCTACACTACCACGAGGAGGTCTTTATGTACCCTCAAGTTAGGGAAGTACAAACAAAGGGATAAAAAACCACTCAGGCACTTTTTCAGCAAGCTGTAGGATTCCCAATGAGCATTTTGGGGCCAAAATCTTCAGGGTCTGATTTCCAAGGAAAATCACTGCAGTTAAACATGCCACTGCCAGCCAAGTCCAGTGCCCCTGCAGTCTTCTGAGAGAATATCAGTGCACTGATCTCTATTCAGTTTTATTTTTACTGCATTTTAATAGAAAAGGATGCCTTTTTGAATTGCATCTTGTGGTACAGACAGTTGCTGAATGCTCAGTGCTATTTCAGTACATGCTGTGCTCTGCTGCAAGAGGCAGTTTAACTAAAAGAATGAGACTGAGTTTTTCAAATGGCAGTTTTTACCCAAATTAACACCCCATTATTAAATTCCTTCCAAATTTCCAGCCTGATCCCAAATACATTTATTGCCCCATTCTTAATTTCCTTTCAAAGTTTCACCTGCAATTCTCCTGTTTAGCCCATCTGTGAATTTCCAGTGAAACTGAAAGAGCTTTAATTAAAATTAAGGTGCTTGAGTATCAATTTCTCACTTGAAAACCCATACAGCTGCTGTATAAGAGTGCCTGGACACTGAGGAGTCTTAAATAAATTCATCTTCCCAGCAAACTGTGGAATCACCTGCCCACCTTATTGGATGGAACATTGAAACAGAGACTGAATGTGCTGCTTAAGGTAATTCAACAAGCCTATGGTGGCAAAAATGCTTCAGCCCAAGCCTTTCAGGTCTCAGATACGTAGGAAAATGAATAATAAGTGACAGAATTCAGGACATCAAAGTCTCTATAAAAAACGAGTTCCTAAAAAGCTTTTACACATAAGCAATAATCGAGGTAGCTCTGAACAGGGTTCATAAATCCAGCCTGCTGCTGGATTTGAGGAGGGAATTCAGCGTAATTCAACTTTGGAGTGAGGCAGCTTGGCCCAAAGCCCACACCCGTGCAGTCATTTGAAGTCTGTGCTCCACCATAGCCCAGGGCAGGCTTACAACAGTGTCAGGCTGGAGGGAGCAGCTCGGTCTGGTGTGACTCCCAGATGAAAGTGATCGTTTACAGGAGGAAACCTGGAACGTGGGAAGCTCAGCTGCCAATCCAGAGCTCCCGGATAAGAGACTGACCACACCCCCAGCAAAATCTGGTGCAGGTTCTTCCAGAGTAAACCAAAGCACAGCAACAAAATCCTAAAAAGCCTTAACCAGAAGGAGGGGAGAAGGGAGGAAGAATCCAGTCATGGTTTCTAGTGATTTAAAGTGTGATTATGAAAACAGAGACTCTTGAGATAGAACAGAGTTCAATGAGTCTGACAGAGTGTATCCAGTGTAATCCAGGCAAAGGAAGGTCAGAGACTCATCTTGTCCCTAAACACAGATGTGGTCTTATCCTAGTGGAAGTGGCCACATCCTGGTGATGAAATGATAGTGGGAAGTCCAGTCTGACATGAAGGAAACTGCTATGACCAGTTCTGGGGCTTGTGTTAGACATCTGAAACTGCTCTGGCAACTGTGGAGAGAAAAGGGTGTAGTCTACCAGAAGTTCTAAAAATTGTAAAAAAATAATTGATCTTGATGTGTTCCAACATGGTGAGTCCTGAATTTGGGATTCCGCCCACATCCTTGGCAGAGGAGGAAGACGCTGTGTGGTACAGTTAGATGGGCTGAGTAACAAAAAGCTCAGGATAGCAGCTGCCTCAGGAGCTGTCAGCAACAGCTAATTGCTATATTGGATTCATTCAATTTACTACTCCCACCTAGAAATTTGGATTCTCCTAAATATATTTACAATCAATGCATCAGTTTTACTCCTCTTATCTATGCAAAGGGTAGGACAATGCTGAGACCACTAAATGAAAAAAATCCCACTGCACGTGTCACTATTTGCTTGGGGTCCTCATTTCCCCACCTGTTTTGGCTTCCTGTATCTGCTGAAACAATCCAATCTAGCAGCAGGCAGATTTGCATCTGAAAGCTTCCAAGCCTCGTACCAGAAACTCCATGGAAAATTTTACCATGGGACAGCAGCAGCCCGAGGCTACTCCGTGGCACGGAGACCAGAACAATCCCTGAATGTGTTCTCCAAGCGAGGAGGGGTTTTTCCCATCTCCCTGGAATGTCTGCTGCGTGAATGATGCTGCTTGAGAGGGACACTGAGCCACCCAGTTCAGCTCGGGGATGCCTGGAGATGGGACCTGCTCACAGAAGTGCTTTTATGCCCAGTGGTTCACAGCCCAGAAAATTAACAAAAGTGTAACTGTGCATATCTCCCCCCGACCCTCCAGCATTCACAAGGAAGGGGAAAAAAAATCCTCTCAACTCCTGCTAAATGCTAGAGAGCTCCAGCCAGAGGAACGACCACTCATTTGAAACTCATTTTGTCTTGGGGTTTCGCCGTGTAAAGCAACTTTTTCTGCTTCTGACCTACAGATCCCACTGTGACCTCTGGCTTGCTGAAGAAGAGCTAAATATTTGAAGTGAAGCCAAGCAAACTGTTTCTTTAAACACTTTGCAGAAATTGGAAAATCTTCCTAATGGAATGAGGATACTGGGGAATCTCCACAGCTGACTGAGCTGCTTGTTTCGGGAGGGAAGCCCTGCATTTTGAAGGAAAGGGAGATTTTTTCCAACCACAGACCAAATGTAACATGGGCATGTTACAAGGGGACCTCTCAGTCTTTCAAGCTTCTGTGGTTCACAGGAGGATGGCAAGTTCATCCTGAAGCATCAGGGATTGCATATGTATTCCTTTCACCAATCCATTTGGATTTCTCCCACGGTGTCTCAGAGTTTAAATAAATCAAGGGCAATTACAGCACATCAGGCTTTTTATTGCTGATTCTGTCTCTGACCTGTTGTGTGAACAGGGATGAAACCCTTCTTGTACCTGCGTTTGCTCACCTGTTGGAGAAGGAGTGACTTCCAGTGGGACCTGGCTTCCTGAATTATTTAAGTGTTTTGGAAGGTTTGACTCTTCCAAAGAAGAACAAGAACCTTCTCTCAACAAGAAGGTTGCTCTGTTCTTGCTGTTCTGGGGGCTGAGCAAACAACCAAGGCCAGGTTAGACAGGGCTTGGAGCAACCTGGTCTGATGGAAGGCTCCCTGCCCATGATGTCAGGTTGGAACAAGATGACCTTTACGTTCTCTTTCAACCCAAACCATCCCATGAGCTGGACTCCTGTCTGGCATGTGCCTAAGGCTTGCTGTTTCCTTCATGTAGAGGCAAAACAGGTGACTGGGATTTCCACAGCCTCAGCTGGGAGGCAGAGTTTAAGACCAAGTGTCACTCCTCACAGCACTTTCCTGCAGACCTGCTCAAACCGTGGTCACTTTGCTGGTCAAACTACACCAGTGGAACGAGCCACGGTTTGTGGTGGATACAGATATCCAAAGCCCCTCATGCAGGCAGCACTGAGTGAAGCTCACAGAGCCTGTGGTGAGGCAGGAACAAGCTACAGTGGTGAAGGAATTATTGTTCCAGTGGGAGCCCTTTGTTGACAGCCCCTTGTAGAGCTTGTTGGCACATCCCTGAGAGCCAATCCCAGCCCCAGCCTCTGCCTCCCTGGGAGACCCTGATGTTTGAAGAGATGCAAAGGTCAGAAAATAAAAGCTTAGCACACATGGCTTGCACTGAACTGGAGGTGTCACCCAGTGCACCACCCCCAGTGCCACTACTC
Source organism: Tichodroma muraria (assembly GCA_013390105.1). Lineage (NCBI taxonomy): Eukaryota > Metazoa > Chordata > Aves > Passeriformes > Sittidae > Tichodroma > Tichodroma muraria. The sequence continues at coordinate 78,612 of WAAG01060329.1, read as the reverse complement.
ACCCTTGCCAGCATGGAAAAGCTGTCCTGTGACCTGCCTGGCATTTCTCATCATATAAAACTGGCGAAATCCTTCATTGCTAACACTGCCATTTCCTTGGATCTTACACAGACACACAGCACATTTATCCAAGAACAAACAGTGTGGACAGACCTCTTCTTATGTCTCAAATTCTTTAATGCAGACATGAAAGCTGAAAACCATCCTAGCCGCATATAGACAAAGAAGCCCTTCCTGGACAGCACACATGGCAGTACAGCAATATCTCTACAGATTGGAGAGCTCTTCCCATAGTGTTATTAGCCATTCCTATTGCATTTTTTAACTAATTTCTCTTGGAGTCCCTCAGGAAATAATGAGAAGAAGAAACACCCAGTTTTCACTTGTCATGAAAATGAAAATTTGCTTTCATAGCTGCAGAGAACAGAGCACAGGAATAGCCTGAATCTGCCCCAGTGGGCCCTGCTGCTGGAGTGATAGGGGGTACAATTAATTCCACGCTCCTGAAATGGGGCTTGGCTTTTAAAAACGGAGTAATTTTCAACAAGACTACCCCACTATCCACTCTGCTACCCTGCCTTGGATTGCTCTTGAATGCTGAGATACGTCCCAGTCAGAGCCTGTCCCATGCTGTTACAGAGTTTGGGATGTGTTTTTGCAAAGCAGGTGGCATTGCCTACATGGAAGAGCCACCCTCAGACTACACAGGCAGGTCTGGTGATACTCATCTGCTGAAAACCAGGAGATAGATCCATGGGAGCAGCCAGATTTTCTTACAAACTCTCACCCACCACAGCCTCACTCTCAAGGCAAAGGCTAATCAGAGATGTCATTTTATGCTGACTGATATGGGGGGAACAAAGAGAGGAGACAATATGGGGTGCAAATTCTGCTCTACACATCAGCACGAGGCAACTTCACAGCTACACAAAGTCACGAGTCAAATGCTGCTACCAGATTTTCAAATGCACCAGGCGACTGTTTAAGCATTAATAACACAGAAATTATGCAATTTACAACAAGGGCAATTAATCTCATGCTTTAGGCCATAAATTGCATTGGTGACAAAAAGATCCTTCCTTTCCTCTGCACCCAGCACTGCAAAGCTGCCTGCAATGTTCACCTCTCCCCTGGAGCTGCAAACTTGGGCTGTAGCCTGATGGGACACCTCATGGCTTATCCACGGGCTGGTTCAAGAACTCTGCAGCTGCTTTTTTAGAGGATCAGGTTAGGAGAGATAAAAAATGACCCTGCAATGTTGCACATTTATTTTTAAGTTTTTCAAGCACAACAAAAGCAAAAGATGCAAGAACTCCCCTAAGCCTGTCTTAGTTCCTGACAGCTCCACTTTCCAATGAAATCCCTAAACCCCAAAGAGACATAAGAAAAAATTACCGGGAGAAACACATCCCAAAGTCAAAACAATTCAGGCACAGATCAGTCCTGTCTCTAGTGCTCCAGGCCAGACATTCATAGAGTGACCCTTCTGCCCCCTCCCAAAATTAGCACAGCCTCTTCGTAGAGGTCTGAGCCAAGACAGGCTCAGCTGTGCAGAGCACTTCCTAACTGGGAACTCTTTCCTGGACCAATTCTCATCACCTCTGGCAGGGACCGAGCTTAGAAACCCTCTGTTGCTTATTGTCTTTCAGAGGATCATCTTAAATATAGGATGGAGGATGCCCAGCTGGGAAACAACAGACAATTATGACACAGCTTCCATGATGCTATCTCCTTCAGAAGAGACTCAAGTGGAATTGGGATGTAGAGCTGAAATTTGGTCACTCATACAGCAGGCAGGGGATGCAGCTGGGGACTCCAGATCTGGAGTTTAGTTTGCAAACCACAAGATTGCTAGAAGCAACACCAAGCATCCCTCATAAGCAATGAGCTGGGGAAGGAACCAACTTCCAGCTTTAATGGGCATGCCAAGAAATGCAGACTCTGGACAATCTCCTGATGTGGGAGCTGCTTGGGCACTTGTGACAGAATATATCAGGACGAATGCTTCACTAAAAAACTTCTCTAACGTGGAACAGATTGTTCCATCCATAAACATCAGCCTGGTGCTGCCTAACCCTGCTCACTTACAGTCCAAACCAGCTTTCGGGGCTGTTCACACAGGCCCAGGCTCCAGGAGTCCTGCAGACCTGCATTTTACTGTAGGAGAAAGGAGATGAGTTTATTTTTGCTGGTTGCTGCAAGATCTCACAGGAGTGTAACAAGTGCCCTGAGGGAATGCCGAGCCTCCCAGCTCTCAGCCTCTTGCTTGTTCTTTAAAGACATTACACGGGGGTTGAGTTTTAGCCAAGTATGTGTGAGGAAATCTCCCTCCGCTGCCAGGCCAGGATGCTGCCTGGATCACGGATCCAAATATTCCCTTCTTCCAGCCTCAGACACTCGCACCTTTGGATTCCCAGCCCACACCAGTGTACTGCTGAGGAAAGGGGCTCCATGGCTGTACCCTGTGGGACAGCACTGTGCTCCCAGGAAAACAGCACCGTGCTGCCAGGAGAACAGTGCCAGCACTTCCCTGTATCCAGGTCAGGCACACTGCCCAGCCCTGGGAGAGCTAGGCCAGCCCAGAAGGCTTTTCTCACAGTTAGCAGCAGCACTCAGCTCCAGATGTTTCCTCAGCACAGCACTCAGTGTTCAAAGATCTGCATCAGAATTTCATTTGGGGAGGAAGAAATTCTGCGAGAGCCATTGCAAATTCCTGAACAGATAAGGCATTCTGCTTTAGAGCTGGAAAAGGAGTCAGAGCAGGTCTCAGTCTGGGGACCAAAAAACCTCATCTCTGTGTATAGCTGAGTCCTTGGTCCTGGACCATGGTCCCACTAATGAAGGACCTTGAACTAAACAGTTTGTGAAGCTGAGGAGACTGAAGGGGACTACAAAAAGCAGCCAAAGCTAATATTCAGCAGTGGGTTTGAAAGAAGGAACAGATACTGGAAACAAAATGAGACAGACAGATCTCATTCTTCTGACAGCCATCTGGAAACATCCATCCCCAGTCTTTGCTGATGCCAAACCCTAGCTCAGAGAGGCTGCAAATCACCAGTGGCCTCCTGAAAACCTCCAACAGGGAATGAGAGAGAAGGAGACCAGATCTCAGCAGAGAGGGGCCTGAAGAAATCACTACTCAGACACAGGAACTACAACAGCCCTTGGAACAACAGAACAGGCAGATTCAAATACAAATGGATGGAAGTTTTTAAAGCACTTACTCGAGAACCTCTCTTGCCGGGGGGTCCTGGTAAGCCCGGCAGACCTGGTGGGCCCTAGAAAAACAAAAATAGGTATTAGCGATGGTTCTGTAACAGGATGGTGCTCCTGACAGTGTTTCACAGAGACCCATAACACAAGCATTTGGAGAAGACCTGGGGAGAAGGGCCAATTGCAGCACCACAGCCAAAATTTCCCTTCAACTTATGCTATTACTATAAAGGGATAGAAAGCCACGCACAAAAACATCTGCAGGAGCACGTATTTCCACAGAGTAGAGACAGAGAATCCCCATCTTTCTGCTGCAGCCTGCATTGCCAGGATCACAGCTGTGTCTCGTGCTTCCCCTCTCCTGGACCTGTGCTGTACCATAGGGGTAACACAACTGTCTCCCAGCTTTGGATTTTCCTGCTCTGTGTTAGCACCTTGGCAAGGGAAGCACACTCTGTGCTCTATATCAGCTGGACACGTGCAGCTCTCGGTATTGTAGGTTCCTACATGATTTACAACATGATCTATGATTATGTGTAACCCCAGCACTTCATATTTTAGAGCAGCAGGTTATAAAATATAATAAAATTGGTGTCAATGTTGGAAATTCTTAAATACGGTTCTGTGGCAAAGGAAAGGTCGAGTCGTACACGTCAGAGTAGTGGGGGCTCTTGGAAGAGGGTAGGAACAAAGTGGAGATATCAGGAGCCCAGCTGTGCACTGATCCGAAACAGGTTAGGAAAAAATACTTAACCAATGAGGTTTGAACTCCTTTGAATTTGTTCATCTATTTATTCTTTTTTTTTCAATGGGCTAAAGAATTCAGATTTCTGGAGAAAATCTGCAACTCCTCGTAACTTCTCAAAACCTCTCTTTCCCCAAGCCAAACATGTCTGACAAGAATAACTGTTAATTAAAGTGTCCCCCAGAGGATTTATATTCTGGTAGCTTGCTTCAAAAGACAAGTTTCCACTGCATTCAGTGTGTAGACACATCCAGAGCAGCTGACTGAAGGGTGTTTGGAAGGCAGCCTGAACTCTCTGACTGCATGGCAGGTGGGACAGCAGGTCCCAGGAGCAACATTCCACAGGGATGAAGGTTCAGTGCATGGAGCAGGCGCAGCATGAGCCGCATGGCCACATTCTGGCCTTGCTCCCTTCCCACTGGGTCATCCCTGTGGGGTCTCCTCCCTGTGCAAAGCCACCACCAGGCTGGCCCTGCTGCTCAGAGCTGCTCAGGCTGGTACTGTCCGTGAGCAGGAGCAAAAAAGCTCATGATCTCTAGTGCAGCTCCCAGGAGTCACCAAAGGCATGATTCAGAAGGAAAAAATCAACCCAGGAGATCCCTACCCTAAATCCCGTGCCCAGGGAAAGATTTTGGAAAGAGAAAACTTGTCTGAACCACACAGGTAATCTGTATGGATAAATAAGATGATAAATACTCCCCTGATTTTAACAACCCTCCCACACGTAAACAGCACATGAAGATGCACAAAAGTGATCTATTTTAAGAGCCAAACTTGGCACAGCAGAAAAAAAAGTTAAGGAAGGCATAAGCAAAGCCCAGTGTCCTCTGTGCTATTAATTTATCAGCACAACAAATAAATCGTAACCTTTTATCCCTGCAGTAAAGATAACAAGAAAAGACTTGCTTTAAAAGAGCCTAAACAGCACAGAACAGCTAATGTCACTCACTGTGACACACAGGGATGGACTTCTGTCACCATATGAGTCATTGCTGCTGCCCAGCCCTGCCTGCCCTGGAGATGTCCAGTCTCCACAGTGTGGGACACTTCATCTGACCCCTCTGCCAGCTGCTTATTGCTGGTGAGCACAGTATTACTGGTCTTTGTATTAACAACCCTCATTGATACAGCTGACCCTCATTTTAGCAATATCCCAGTGTTTTAACCTGCCATTGTGACAGCTCAGGGCCCCGTGCATAATGCAATTATACAGCTGTGCAAATAGACACGTAGTTGTAGGGGTTTTTTAAGCCTCATGTATAATTGTGCTCCAGAATCTCAGCTTTTATTAAAAATATCCCCCTGCCCTTTCAGTTGGGATGATAACTATCATACAACGAATCCGGTGCAACTGAGGCAGCAACAGCTTTAACAGAGGTTATCAGAGATTAATCCAAGTCCTTAATCTCTCCTCCATCAAAACCCATTCCCAGGTACACCCTTAGAAGAAGTAAAAGAGGAGATGCAACTGTCTGAGCATGGCATTCCCCATGTACCAGAATTGAGGTGACCTTTTCCAGCTTCCTGCTAACAGCAGCTGCAGTTGTACTTGGCCTCTTGAGCAAAAACCTTCTCCAAAAATGCAAGCTGCTCAGAACAGACTGAAGCTAACACAAAAGCAAGGAGAGAGTTAATATTGGCACTGGAGTGAGAAAACAGAGTTGAGAGAAAGGTTTCTAGCTGGGAAAGCACAGGGCAGTACACAATTCAGGAGTCCCTGCTGCTGTGCTTTGATTTGTCATCCCTTCAGACTGACTTTTTCCTTTCTTGAGGAGTAAGAGGGATAAGGGGATAGTGGGATGAGTGGCTAAAAGATGCCAGACACTACAGTGACTGCAGAAGGTAAGAATGTGACCAGTTTTAAATGTGAAGCCAGTCAAGGTGGAAGAGGACTGGGGCAGAGGATGGACACAGGTAGTGGTGAGAAGTGACACACTGCGAGGCCACTCTGTACTTGTCACATTTCTCAGTTCCTTGGTAGCTGGGTTGGATGGGACATGGCCTGTGCCTTCCTGGTGGCTCATTTCCCCTGTGCCCCTATCACCCAGCCCACGTCCTCAGACAAGAGGCTCAAGCTCTCGGACGAGAGCCCCACATCCCGCAACTGGCTTTGCCTGGGGAGAGCAATGCTGAAATACACTCAAGGAAAATGCGCATCCGGAGAGGCAGCCAGAGGAGAATGGGCCTGGATCAGGGCCCAGCTACTCATAAATGAGGGATGCAGCCCTGCCTCGGCAGGGCTCCACAGGGAGAGCAGGAGATGTCAAACAGTGAGGTGTCCAGAGCCTGCTTGGGGGTGATGCCCACACAGCCCCTGCCCTCACCAGAGACACTTCCACCCTCACCCCCAACTCAGATCACACAGAGCCTGCAGGGACCTCTCCACTGTCCCTTTAGGGCGCCCCTGGGGAATTTCATCGGGAGCAGAGAGGAGTGCTCCAAGGGGCAGGAAGATTTCCTGCTGGCAGGGGAATGAGGATATCAGTGCTCTGCCCCTGCCCTCCCATCGCAGGGATCAGCAAAGCTGAGGCCTCCTGTGGTGAGCTACTGCTCCTGGCACTGTGGCTCTCGTCTCTCTGGCTCCTTGCCTGCTCCTTCTGCAAACTGATGGCAGAGAACACCCACCCTGTTATCACACAAAGCAAGATCAGAGATGAAGGAGAAGCTCAGCAGCAGCAGATACTCTCTCTCTTCTCAAGCCAAACAGCTGAGCTGTTAACCAGCCTGAACAGCTCCTGAAGCAGCTCATGGCAGCCACAATAAAGTTTAACCCTTCTCAGTTTCCCACGGTAGCATTAGCAACGATGACCGATCCCACCAAATGATTATAGGATTTATTCTAAGCTGCTGCTGGGAAACTTTCTGGTGCAAAAGGAACTTTTTTCAATAGTAGCCCTCTGAGCTCCAAATTGCAAATGGAAAATTAAACGAACTTGTCTGAAAGGAAAATACATCAGACCCTGAGGATAAGGGAAATCTTGCCATTTCCTCTTGCTGCTAATTTATACCTCTGCCTCTCCCACACTGCGACCCCCCTCACACTGCTTCCTCTGCCCACAGCAGTGCTGCAGGGAGCAAGGTGCCTTCTGAGCTCCAAACTCAGCAAGGCCAAACCTGCTGTGGAAGGCTTGAATTAAAGCGCACTGAGTACAGGAATTGGTGCTGGAAATAGGGAAATGACTCCTGAATCAACTTGCTCAGGTAGCAAAGGATTCCTGTAATCATTTCCCCAGGGGTAAATGTACCCCCCAGTACTCACTCAGCCTGGCAGCAAAGAGCTGAGATTTCCCAGGAAACTATTAAGCTCATATTCTAGTGCATGCTGTCAGATGGATGTATTTATTACAGGGTCTTCCCAATGTATTTCTGCCCAGCCCACTAGTGGCACAGCTCTCCTGTGTCCCAGAAAAGTCTGTTTCAGAAGGGCAAAGCACTGCTAGGACTGAGGAGAGAAGAGGGAACATTCTTCTTTCTCAGGTGCTAATGCCTGTGGTAAAAGTCAACTTAAAAAGGAGTTCAGAAAACACACTAAAAGCTTCTCCCCACATTGGCACTATGTTCTGTGCCGTGAGTGACGTTCCCCCTGCAGAGAAAGGACCTGAACTGTTTTCTTCCAAGAAGAAAAGAAATATTCCTATAGGAAAAATGGCTACTGCCACAAATCTACCCTTTAGCCTTGTACGTCTGGGGAGCACCATCAAGGAAGGACTGAACAGCCACAGGGACGGCACTGGAATTCAAAATTCCCTGCTCAGGAGAATAGAAGAGCAGGAGAAAAAATACCCTCATCTTCAAGTCTGCCAGCCTCTCCTCAGCTCCCCGTCATTGCCAGGCGCTGCACAGCCTCAAAAAACTGCCTAAAACAAAGCTAGAATTTTAGGGGGAGGGGAAAACCCCAACACTTTGGTTACTTTCTCCTCCAAGGCAGGCTTACCATATTAAAATTTGGACACGTCTGGGTTTCAACCAGTCTAAAAACAAAAAGCCCTCATAATTCTGGCAGGAGCTGAGCTGCTGGTGGAGAGCCAGCCTTGAAGGCGATTTCCGCGCTGGGCGCAGATGTCTGCTCTGGGTCTGTGCAACACCTACCACACAAAGGTCCTTGTCCACAGCCGGGTTCCTCACAGAGTAACAGCACAATACACGACAAAACAGGAGTGTTCCAGCTTGATGAAAGCCACTTTCCTATGGAGACATTTCAGGAACAGGCTCTGCAGTGCTTTGGACACTGGAGCAATCCCAGACCTTGGAAGGCAGCCTGAAAGGCTGGGAAGGAACAGAGGGCTCACCTATTCTACTACTCACTTTCTATTCTTAAAAATTCATAAAAATACTTGTATATGTTTGTACAATCTTAGGTCTTTTGCAGTACATGTATCTCAAACACACTATCAACTACCTCTCTTAAAAATTAACTTTATATCACACAAATAGACCTCTCTGATGCTTGGTCATTTGCCTGCAAGACTTCCCTTCAGGGATATTTCCGGTTAAATCACCAAAAAAACTGGATCCAATTATATGAGCAAGGATAAAACTTATCCCCATGCATTACACAAAGCATGCAGTCTCCCTTTTTTCTTATTACTAATATGACTCATTCATTAACAGATACTCAAGCACGTTGTGTGTTCCTTAATTTATCATGGACTGGCAGCCCAAATAGCCTTTTCTGGTGCGAGGAGGACTGGAAATAGGCACTTCATATATTTTATCAGCGTTTCCAGTCACCTCTCTTCCCTGCCCACTGATTGACTTGGCTGGGACTGCTTCTTTAGGGAAGGAGCCGGGCTCCAAGACAAACTGCTCGTGCAGAGGATGGCAGCTGGAGCAGTCTAGACTGGGGACGGGTTTGGAAACACATGTGCCTTGCAGAGAGGGAGACAGGCAAAGAGGGAGGGGGAGGGAGCTGCCTGCCAGGCACCAGCACTGCCTCTGACCTGGGGCTCCTGGCCCTGGCCCCGTGGATGGAGCTGAGGGCTGCGAGCCCCCCTGTCCTCTGACTGGGATATTGGGGGTGTCCTTGAAACACACTCCCTGTGCTTCTTACCTTACTCAGTGCTTCCACAGCCTCTCAGTGATCCCAGCCTGCACATTCAGCATAAGGTTTTCTTGCTCTAAAAATAAGCCTTTGACTTCGTCAAGAGGCTTGGCTGTAGGGACCAAAAAGCTACAAAATTGCAGCTTTATATAGGAGGAAAAAGGTCTGACTTAGGGTACGCTGTGCTAGACCCCAGCCACGCCAGGGCAAGGGGTTTAGCACAGCTTTACCTGGCAGGTGGTGCTGCTGGGCAGGGGAGGGGCTACAGTAGCCCACCAAAATCTCCCTGCCAAACCTGCTGCTGGTCTAGACAAGCAAATGACACCCCATCCCCTGGAGGACTCAAACACCCATCACGACACAGCCTTAGTTCAAGAGGTTGACATGCTCACAACAGATACTATTTTTCATATGCATTTTTCTTTTGAAGGGGGTTTTAGGCTACTTCCAGCCATGTGCTGGGGTCACACTGCAGGGCCTGGAGCAAGGCTGGCTGAGGTGCTTTGGGCAGTGGGGATGATTCAGAGGGACTTTTGCCAGCTGCTGAGTCAGTGCTGCATTACTGACTTCGCACGATATCTGGGTGTTCTTTTTGTTATTTCTCCCCTCCAAATAAACCATAGAGCTGAGATCCCAAATGCTTGTGGTTATTAACAGCTCCCAAGGAGTTTTTCTTTTTTAAGAACATATTGCCCTCCCTTTAGCTGCTCAGCAAACCCAACGCTCCTGAAGAATTAATGCTCTGCCATGAGTTGCATGTGGAATGCAGCATCTCCGTTTCCTTTTGCACAGCATCCAGGTGGTCCTTCAGGACAGATTAATACACGGAGGGTGCTGAATTTTTCTCCTAAATAAATCCTTTCAGTCCTTTGCTCACACTCCTCTAACCATCAAACCCTTTCTCTATTGTTGAATGGGGCCTTTCTGCACAGCTAAGATTATTCCATTGGTTATTTTAATAGAATTCACCAAGTCTCAACTGCAGACACCATAGTGCCTGAGTCATCACTGCCTCACACCATGGCTGCTATTGGGATGATCAGGATGAACAATAGTCCTTTCTCTCTAGGTGGAAGGGTCCTGTGGCTGCCAGTCTGCCCAGAAATCACAGCCAAGGTGGAGGTGGCCCCAATCCTTGTTGAACAGGCAGAAGGCAGTTCCCGACCCCTCTCCCTGCCCAGGCTGACAATCTTCTTGAAGAGACCTTGTATCAGGCAGCAACCGGGGAAACTAATTAATCACCTTATCCTTCCCTCGGTGTGCCAGACAGCAGATGACATTCCCAGCCCACAACCTGCCCTGGCCAGGCCAAGTGCCGGGCTGGGATATCACTGACCTCATCAGGAACGCTGCCCAGCAGCACGAGGATGGCGCCAGGTAATTACTCAAGCACAGAACATTTATCAGCACTTGTTCTGAAACATTCTCATCTGGCCACGGACGTGCTGCATTAATTTCTCAACGTGTCATCCCCATCCTGGTCTTTACTCCTCTTTCCCTTCCCTCCTCTTTCCCTTCCCACGTCAGAGACATCCAAGGAAGCGTGGTACAGAGATCTCTGAGTGAGTCACAGGAGCTGCTGAGCAGCCAGCTCCAGCCAAGCCATAACCTTTCCCTTCCCAAGCCCTGATTTTGTTTCCAGCAGTCAAAGAGAACAAGGCCAGACAGAGCCTCAGAAAGTTCTCCTTTCCCTCGGTTCAGGACTCCAGTTGTTCTCAGACAGGATGGAAAAATCCTGCCATCTCTTCCCTCAGCCCTCCACAGCCTGAATCCATTTCTTTGCTATGATTCACAAGCCTGAGAGAGATTTTCCACTCCAGTTCAATATTAAGCTCTTTACATTAAGCAGGGGCTTAGAGCTTGGTCACACTCATGACACTTGAAGAGCAAGAAGGTGGCAGAGGTCAGATTTTGGTGGGCTTGGAGCAGGCACCCAGATTCACCCCTTAAAGCTAAGTGATGTTTTAAGGGAAATGCACAACTGCTGAATTCCTTCTCTTGGAAATACGCCTGAAATGACTCTCCACGAAACACAGAAGCCTGCCCAAAGATCAGATTGCTGGAGCTTATTCTGTCTACTCAGGGATTTAGCAAAACTTCTCCAAGCACCAAGACTCCATCAGGGATGGGAGCCTGTAGCCCACGCTTAACCCCTGCCCAGGCATCACCTTCACCTCTCCCAGGGGCAGGAACCTGGGAACAAAACACCACCCTGGGTGACTCCATACCCAAAGAACAGGGAAAGAAATCACCACCCAGCTTTGAGATGGGACAGGAGGAAACACAAACTTGCTAAGCTCCCACTGAGGACTTGGGGAGACCCAGCTTTAGGTGTTATTTGCATCAAGGAGCAGCTCTGCAGAGACAAATGTTGGTCATTCCTTATGCCAGCCTCAATATTTCCATTGTAAACTCTTCTTTCACCATTTTAAGAAGTCAGCTGTAAAAATTCCCTCTAGGCTGGATCTTGGCAACCAAAGGCTCTGTCTGGAAGAAACTTATTTTACATGTACAACCCCTCTCTCCTATTGACAGTTTGGGTTGGAACACCAAATCCCCCTAAAAGCTGGCCAGTTTAAAGATCATGTTTGCATTCTCAAATTTAAAAAAAAAAGAAAACAGCCAGCAGATAATTAGTGGGGCCTGAGTGCTTTTAGCATTACAAAATGTGTGTATGCTTTTACAATGGCCAATATATACAACCTGAAAGGGCTTATTTTTTATGTGGAATCCAGTAGTTAAATTTATAAAGGAAACTTTTTGCATGTTTTAAGTGCAGGCTATGAGAAATAAAAAACAGAACGAAACACCCAAGCAAAACTTATGCCATAAAAACAGATGAGACTGTTTAAAAAAAATAAATCCTGAAGCCATCTCTACACTTGCATCTTCTGGAACCGGGCACTTGTCTAGATTTGTGAATATCAGATACAAAACAAATTAATAACTACTGCCCAGAAACAGTTAATTTGAGGCATGTTTTTAAGGCATCTGGGTTTTTCATGGAAGATGACCAGAGATAAATCAAGGGTGTGGAGAATAGCCCCAACCCGGCCATTAAAATTTAACCAGCAATTTAAAGGAAAAGAAAGTGGGATTTATCATTTTTTCCCCCTTTTTTTTTAAATCTAATATTAAGACCACAAGTATTTCATGGCATCCACCATCACTGAACACTCAGGTTCAAACTGAGATTTATGCTAAAACTGTGATGATCAGGAATGCAGCAGTGCTTGGCTGCCACACTTGGATAAGCCTCACAGAAACCCTTGGAGGTTGTGGTCTGCCAGCCCTTGAGCCAAGCTGTGACTGGGAACAGCCACCAACAAGAGCCTGAACATACCTGAGGTCCTCTCTCTCCTTTCACTCCTGGATATCCCAGTAAAAATGGAAACGGAGTGGGTCCCAAGGCGCCAAAGATTTGATAGCCATCGGTGGCAGCCGGTGTTGTGAGGTTGAAGGCCTGTTCCCTGGCTCTGGAGCTGGGCCGGGCAGACCCCAGGGATGGCTTGGTGTACACCAGAGGGATGATGCTGGGATCCACTCTCCTGGTGGGGGACGGCACGTGCTTCTTTGGAACGGGCCCACGGCTTGGGTTCTGAGGGGTTTGCTTTAGGGTAACAAGGTGGACGTTGCTCGTTGTGTTATCCGGCACCCCCCTCACTGGCTTTACAGTACTGGGCGCTTCGGGGGGCTCAATGGTTGCCTTTTGGTCCATCTTCTTTTTGGTCTCTTGCTTGGACTCCTTCCTGCTGGCCGTGACCGGGCTCTGGCTTGTTGGTGGGGCCCTTTTGGCAGTGGGAAGGGGAGTTTTCTCCCTGCGTGTGCTGGGAGTGGGCTGAGACACCCTGAGGGCTGTCCCCGTGCCGCGAGGGGAGGGGGTGGGTACCTGTGATTTGGTACTTGACAGAACAAGCGGGGCCACTGTCACCTTGGTGGCTTTGGTAGTCAGTCTCAGCCTTGCTGGTGGGGTGGAGAGCAATGTGAGGGTTGTTGCACCTGAACCCCTCGTCTCGAGGGGTGCAGTGACCCTGCCAAACTCCAAACTTGGGGCAGCAGTGGTCAGGTTTTTCAGACCCTGCAGCGAGGGCTCCATACGTTGTGGGGTACTGGGGGAGGCACTGGGATCCCTGGGCAGGAGGGGGATGAGCGGGGGCAAGTTTGGCCGGTACGTATCTGCTTGCCTGCACTGTTTTTTCAGGTATTTACAGTAATGATGAGCTGCCTTGGCGGAAGGATAAATATCAAACTGGCAGATGGCTCCTTCAAACTGCACGGAGTGCTGGCTTATCTTCCCAAAGAGGAAAGATCCGTGCGGATCCAACGCCTCGTCCTTTTTAAAATGCAAATCCGCATGTACTCTGCGCTTCCCACAAGAAGTAAATAAAGTGACTGTCTGGCCACGAATGTTGATGGCCATATTGTGCCACTGGCCATCGTGGACATTGTAATCAAAATATACAGAGCGCTTGTGGCCCACATACACGATGATCTTCCCAGGCACAAACTGGACCCCCAGCTGCAGTTTTTTCTTTTTGCTCCTGACAGCAAAGAGAAAAGCGTTGTTGATGCGGTGGGAGCAGAGGCTCAGCACCAGGAGCAGGTCAGAGCTGGAGCCTGCGGGGAGGAGGGTGCTGAGCGGCGCTTCGACGCGGGCTCGCTGAGTGAAGATGACCCCTGATTTGAAAGGAATGACTCCTTGAGGAACTGTACGTGAGGAGGACCATCCACTCGATGGCCTTTTCCCTGACAGGCCCAGTCTCTGAAGAACATCCACATCTGAAAGGGAAGCACAAAGATTACGTGAGGTGCTGGGCGACCCAAGGGCTGGATGGGCGTGGAGGGAGGTCAAACCAATCCATGCACGAAGGCAACAGGATACAGGAAATCCCAACTCACATATCTAATCCCACCCTCTCACATATATATTCCCTTAACCAGCATGGAGAAATCACAGCTCTTCTCGAGTTGTGTGAGGAACAAGTGCATGTTCAACGTGACTACCAGCAACTGCCAAAATGCATCAGCTCCATGGTGCATCTGGTGAGTTCTCCTGTCCCACCAGGGACCAGCTCAGATGCTCTGGAGGGAGCTGACCTCACTACAAGGAAATTTCCCACTGAGCACCACTAGTCCTCTTCCTAGGGATTTAATTCTGAGTACTGACCACACAGCTGGAAAGGAATTCGAACAACAGATTGAACTGGGATTGCAAAATTTTATATCCCCAGAGGGCAAGTAACAAAACTTCCAAAGGGAACAAAAGCCTTGTATCTGTCCAAGCTAGCAAGCAGCAGCTTTTGATCTTTGGAGAGTTTAGGGAAGCGCAGGTTCCTCCCAGCACAAAAAAATGACACCTAGATTTCAGCAAGCTGCTCAAGGTTCTCAACAGTAGTACTTTTTTTCCCCCAGCAGATCATCTTACAGCATTAAATCATTTTAATAGGTTGGAACCAGACTTGGTTTGTGAAGAGCTCAGAAACTGGTTATGGCTGCCACTGAGTAGTGGAGTTAAGATCTGCCTCCTGTGTAATGTCACCTGGGAGCCAGGTGCCTTGCTCAAGACAGGAGGAGAGGGATTGATGCCCAGAGGATCCTTCTTCCCTAACTCCAAGAGGAATTTGCGAAGGACAGAGAAGCAGAACCCCCTGCTTTCTGCCCTCGAGGTCCATCAGGAGTCACTCACAGCTCAGATTAGCAGGCAACAGCAACACAAACTGGGGCCAGCTGGCAGCAGCCTCAGCTGAATTACTTAACTGCAGAAGATGCTGAGGTCTACATGAGCAAAGCTGCAACGGTAAATGTGCCCAGACCTGAGAAAGGTCCTATGTTGAGCAGCTAAAGGAGCTCAGCCTGGAGGAAAAGGAGGCTCAGGGGAGAACTCTCTACATCTCCTTGACAGGAGGTTGTAGTCGGGTGGGGGTCAGGTTCTGCTCCCAAGTAACAAGCAATAGGATGAGAGGAAAAGCCCCCAGGTTGTGCTGGGGGTGGGGGGAAGGTGGTGTTAGAATGAAGAGTAGGAAAGACTTCCTCACCGAAAGGTTTGTAAACATTGGAACAAGCTGCCCAGTGAAGTTGTGGGGTCACTATCCAAGGAAGTGTTCAAAAGACATTAGATGTGGCCCGTGGGGACATCTAATGGTTTAGTGGTGGGCTTGGCAGTCCTGGGTTAACAGTTGGATTTGATGATATGTAAGGGTTTTCCGACCCAAACAACCCTGTGAAGGTGATCATGGTTCCTGTGACACTAGCACTGTTGACAGTGAGCTAGGGTAACTACACTTCCTCCCCTCTTCTTGCCCAAATGCAAACCCCATCACTCCTGGACCAGCCAACTCTCCCATTTCAGTGCTCTTTGGGAAGCCAGTCAGGGCTGTACAACCCAAATTCTAATGCTGCAAGGCAAGAATTTAACACTCAGAAAGGTGGTGGTGCCAATCATGGCTAACACCATGGGACTGCAACTTTCCTAGATTAAATCAACAGTCCTCCAAAGGGAAAAAAATGAACTCCTTTTCTAAAGGGGCCTTGGTATTCGGCTGCTTTCACCTTTAAGTATTAAATGTTCTGCACAGAACACAATATTTGGAGAATTTAAAGAGCCCCTTGGTGTTGGCCAGAAGGGTTGTAGACTCAAGCAGTCTAAGACCTGTAAGCTGCTGGCCAGGAAGGGAGAAGAATGATGAGAAAACCTCTGTTCCTTGACTTTGGCAAAAACCTCGGCCATTTTTGTATGTCAGAACGAGTCAATCAGTATTTACTTTGCCTGAGTTTAGCTTAATCCCCACCTTCCTTTTTTAAAGCAGCTTGACTCATTTTCTAGCGTCAGATGTAGAAGGTGCGTCAGATGTAGAAAAGGATGGAAATGTTCCCACTCTGTGCAGAGGGGTAATTACTGCACAGCATGTTCAAGTGTTAACGACAGTATTTCTCCCATACTCTGAAATCCTTGGTCCCCCTCTGTTTTTATTCCATATTGTCCAACAGGTCTGTCTCTCAGCATAACCTTCCCCTCTCTGAACTGAACAGAGGAATCATGGCAGTGTCTTCATTCTGGATAAACTCCAGAGCCCATGAAACAGCAAAGGCCAAGGCCTGGCTTTAGTGAAGTGAAGTGGGACCCTTGCCACAGACTTCAAAAGCATCAGGATTTATCCCTAAGGAAATAAATTTACCACTTAAGCAAGCAGCTAGTCTCCCGCTTCCAATTTCTACGTGTATTTTTAGGTTCTCCCTCAGAGGCAGACAGGGCTTGTCTCTGCTAGAGATGCTGCACACCCTAGGAGTTATTTATTTGGTAGCTGCTCTGCAAAGACCCAAGGATGTTTCCCTGCTCAGAGGATGCCGCTGCTGTTTGCAATCCCAATCCAAGTGCCTCGTTAGCAACCGCATCCAGGAGTGCTTAAGGGAAAAAAAGCACAACCCAAACACTGCTCTCCCTCAAAACCCGCTAAGGTGGAGCCAAACTCTGGATGCCTACGCAAAATCCGATCAGAGTCCTCATGCAGGACACGTATGTGGACTTTCCAGCACCAGGTCCAGGCACAGAGCTCAGGGCTCCTGTGCACCCAGCCCATCTCCCCTCCATCCCATCTCCTCTCCATCCCAACCAACAGTCCCGGGCTGTTGGGGCACATCTCCTGGGATACGGGATGTCATCAACTAATGTAAAATGCAAGGTAATTCTGACTTCCTGAAGCAGCTCCAAGATTAGCAGAGGATTTTTTCCCCTTCAAACTTTTTCCTCTGCGGATTTTTCCATCAAAACACATTATTTAAAAAGAAAGTTCTTTTTAGAGCTTAGAGCTGCCTGATCCCAGGTGCCTCCAAGCTAGTAACAACATTCCTGTAGCAACATCTGAGCAACGGGAAAAACTCTTCCATCAGACTCCGTGCATGAAGTGAGATACACAGAAATTCCTGAACAGTCACATGATCATCTCTGAAAAAGGGGAAAAAAAAATCTTATTGTTCTCCTTCCCATCTTTTTCTTTCCCTCCCCCTTTCCCCACACAAAAAGCTGTGTAAGAAAAAGAAGCCAAAAGGCAGGAAAGGAATAACTTGCAGCTTCCCAGATTCCAGCAGCCAAGATGTGATGCCCACAGCTAAAACTGGGTTGAATAAGCACAGCAGCTCCAAAAGTTACTGCCCAGACCCTTCGTCAGCGCACAGCAAATGAACTCACCTCACAATCTTTTGGACTTGTAACACTTATGGAAAGATCATCCTCTGTGTTCCCTGATTTTCCAGCGTACAGGAAGACTCCTAATCCTTAGAGTAACAGTCATGGTGTTTTCAAAAGCCCACAGCATTGGCTTAATTTCATCCTCACACTGCCCTATGAACAAGTTCTTACTGCTTCTGAATCTCATGTTTGAAAATCCCGAGTGATAACACAGCCTTAGGTCACCAATGTTTTCTTACAGCCTCTACTTCCTTGGAAGGTCTCATTTTCTGGTACCCAGAAGGAAATGCTCTCTCTCATTGTGTGGAAACCAGGCAAGTTTTTTTAAATTCTTTTATCACAAAGAAAGTATCTCAGAGGGGAGTTATGAACTACACCAAGGTAAACACAATGAGAGTGAAAATAAAGAGTTTGCTTTAGATTGATGGTAACAAAAGACATGACCCCATCCCATAATTGTCATAGGAATAAAATGATGGGTAGAGGTGAATCTAAAAAGCATATTATAATCTACTTGAAAAGCAAGATGCCAAGACACAGTATTTGTTCTGCCTCTTTATGAGCTGACATAAAACTTGCTCTGAAAACTGCTTGACTAAGTAATTCAGCCAGATGTTCACCTCCTTTGCATGGAGGCAGAATTTGGAAAATATTACATGTTTCAAAATTGCTGATG